>LYNE01006769.1:0-23238 GCA_001662545.1 Rosa x damascena | reverse complement strand
GACGGACCATGCTTAATTCCTTTGTGCAATGTAGTTCCGATAAAAAAGTTATCACTTTGTTGGCATTCACACAACAGAATATAATCAGCACGGTTGTATAATAAAACTAACTTCAACACACAACAGATGATTTGTGTTCCGTTGTGTGATTAGTGTTGTGTGATTAACTTTTTGTAGTAGTGATGCACTCGTTATGAAAGTGAGTAATACCAGGCTCGATATTAACATTCAGCATCTTTTTGTTATGAATAGCTTTATATTTATTCTTGATTGCTGCACAGGGTAAGGCCAAAACAATTGTATCTTCCCAACAATGTTGGTATGAGGTTTTGAAATCCCAGATTGAAACAGGAACTCCATACATGCTTTTTAAGGTGATTTCTTAATAAAAAAAATGACTTCTTCATCTATGTGCTTTTTATTTCTATAGTATTTTGATTGTGTAATCATTGTCTTCTTAATTAGATTATTTGCAATAAGAAAAACAATCAGCAAAATCTGGAACCATAAAATGCTCAAACTTGTTAATGGAAGCTTTTTGTTTATGTTTTTTTTATTGAGTGGTTTTTGGTAAATGTGTACAGAAATGGATTGGAGAATCTTGCCTCAATTCTCTGTTAGTAGTGGCTTCCTATGTCTGTATCTTAGAAGTAATGCCACGATAGGAAATTTAAGTATTTGACTCAGCCCAATGTTTTCTATCCCAATTTTGTGCATTGAAATGACATTTTTAAGTTTCAATTTTGCAAACAACAGAGTAAGAAAAAAGAATGACAGTATGGTTTATGTCAAAAGGTATGGTAACTTTCTGTTTTATTGTTGTTCTAAGCTATAGTTCTCCTTCTGTGACAGGGTCTGTGATGCTTTAGTTAATCCTCTATTTAGGTCCATCTAAGTTTATGAAACTTGGTAGTGATTTAGAGTCTTGGAACATTTGCACACTCAATTTTCAGCAGATAAACGATGATTATAGTCATGGTTTGCTGCTTCCATGACTTCTTCACTTTTCTCATGTAACAGGACTTTGATTTCTTGCTTTTGTAGTTGAATAGCCAAGCTTACGATTCTAGCTATGTTCATGGTTTATGATGTGAGGTTTAGTTACCTGAGTTTTTGTAATGGCCAATGCTTGATGAGTTTAGTACTTTAGTGCTTTTATCAGATTAATTTGGTCTTGTTTGAGTGTGTCCAGTGCGTTAATAAGTCTGACTTGTTGAGTGAAATTTCAAATATTGAACTCTTTGGTTCTGGAAAATGTAGAGGTTTTAGGAATTAGGAACCAGAAAATGATTCCACCAGAAGATGATAATTAATTGAGCTGTGATTTTTGCTTGAGAGTTGTTCTATTTCTAAATGCTATATCTGCCTTCATAATTTATGATATATAACTGCATGAATCATGATCATTTCACAATCTCAGTTTATACAAAAGTCTTGCTGATTTTGTATAATTTCCATGCCAAAGTATCTTCATTTTTTCTTTCATTGATGGCTTGCAGATCATGTTGTTCAAGTAAAGGACGGTGCATGTAGTTGATGCTGGATAAAGACAGGTGGGGAACTAGATTTGATTCCATGGCTAAACAAATCAAAATTTAACTCACCAAGAATCGCTTCAACTTTATAGGTTTGACACCATGGCTGCACAGACTAAGTTCCGGGAATAGTGGGAAGACAAGAGTTTGTATCAATATGTAGGCTGTAGAAACCAAGTTCCTGCACACACTATATGTGGCATGTTTAATTTGGAACAACGTAGTTGTATCAGCTTTTGATGTCTCAAGTAGATGACCATGCATTTGAATACTTTTCTTCTATTAATGGTTGCTTGGATGATTGGGAAATGCTCCCTTTTAACATTTGAGATATATGGAATGGGTTTGATTACTCATTTGAGCATTTGCAATGTGTTTTCTTTCCAATTGATCAATGTTCATTAGGTAAAATGGAGCTATATATATATGCACAAAATATAGCAAATGAAAATGATTGTACAACAGTTTTATAGTGTGGCTATCCAATGTTGTCTGAATACAAAAATTGGGTCATTCACTCGATGCACTCTTTACATATCACACAATGGTTGTAAAAAAACTATGTCTTCTAATTTTACATTCACACAACGATAATAACTGAATTATTTGTCTAAGACCAATTCACACAACAACCATAGTGTACAACTGAAGTGTGATGGTATATCAGACGACAGTGAAATGAAAAAAATATTGTCTGACAAGGGTTTCCAACAACAGCTTGGAAACAAATTTTGTTGTATGAAAGATGCATGTCATGTTGCGTGGCAGCTGTGCTTGGCATCTGTCGAGAGATGACACAACGCTGATAACAAAAATATGTCGTGTGTTTGTATATCATACAACGGTGCACCACCGTTGTGCAAAATTTAATCAGACAACGCTCCGATACACAACGGTGAGCCTCCAAATCACACAACGAAAAAAACCCGTCGTCTGTTTCATTTTTTGGTGTAGTGAATTCAGAGGCCGTCACCCTTGTGGGGCGGCCTTTGTCATCGATGCCACTGACCTGCAATGGAGTGATTAGCTCCAAGTAGTACCTGGCATCTACGTAATTCACAGAATCAGGGAAGGGGCGAGGATCAGCCTTAATCACTTCATCTTTATCCGTAGTCCTGTTCCACATAATCAATTCCTGATGAAGAGTTGACGGAACATAATAACTCCGGTGGATCCAGTCTCTGCCTAGAATGGCGCTATAAGCCGCGTAGCTATCTGTCACAAAGAAAGCATAAACCCCATCTGCGGGGCCAACCTTGATACGCAGGAATAATAGGCCCAATGTCTTCGTTACAGCCCCCGCTAAGTTCTTAAGCGTGAGGGACGTAGACTAGATCTTCTCTTTCTTAATTCCAAGCAAGTGCATAGTCCTTGTAGTAATGACGTTAACTGCAGCTCCAGTGTTGACCATGATCTTGCTAACTTTGGTGCCGCCAATTTCCGCCGTGATATATAGAGGTCTCATGTGTTGGACCATAGCAGGTGTTGGCCTTGTAAAGCTCATGAAGAACTTTCTGCTGTTGGCATCCTCTGTTTCCAAGAACACAGCCTCTTTTATAGGTGTCGTGGCTGCTGAGGTAATCTGCAAAGCCTCCATCAGCTTCCACACACTCTTGCACGACGACTGGTAGTGCATACCTCGCGGGAAGTACATAAACCATGTTGCAGGAGGTGTCAACCACTTCTGTCTCGTCCATCTCCTCCTCAAGGTCAAGCTTGGGCTCAACAACTGGTACGTTGGTGTTGAATTGTTTAGCCAACGAAGCTACTAACGACTCTTCTATAAGGCCTTTAACCTGGCACTACTTGTGTTCCTGTGTCACGACAACCTGCTTTAGTGAGTCCGACCTTTGTTCCTCTGTTGGGTTCTTCTTTGGGGGCGCAACTACCAGACTTTGAACCTTTTTAGGTCTCCACTGTAATGTATCTGTAGTGTTGTCCTTGCCCCCCAGTCTCTCAAAAACTGAGGATTTGGTTTCTGGCTCCTCACGAAACAACCTGCGCCTTATATGTGGCTGCCTAGTTGGCAAGCTTTCCTTCCTGGCTAGCGGAGGTATCCTTTCTTTCATGATCCTGCAGAAAACACTAGGCTTAGAGGCCCCTGACTCCGAGCGTGCTTGCTTTTGAAAAGTACGGGGTGCCCCCAATGGCTTAGCGGCTAGCGCCTCCATCTCTTTCTGATATTGCTCAGGTGATTTGACCAGTTGCAAAGGCATAATCAGGCCCTGATCCAGAGCCTCTAGTGTTCGCTTGGCCTCTCCGAACCTTCGCTGCAGCTTCCTTTTCTTGGAATGACTAATTTCCACCGCTTTCCCTTTCTCTCTGGTGTACCATTTGCCTTCCTTGATGGAGGATGTTTTAGAAGGTGGAATGTACGGCTTGGTCAGGATCTCTTTGTGCTCATTCCTAGCCCTTCCATCTTGTTTCTGTTAAGCTGCAACCGCTTTCAGTTTCTTGAACAAGTTGGAGTCCCTTGGGGATGGCAGTGACCCTATCTTGTCTCTTGCTCTTGGGCTAGAAGGTTGATAGTTTCACGATGGTGAGGCCCACTTGATTGGCGAGAAAGAGCCAAAATGAAACGTCTGCTCAACTTCCTCATGCGACACTTGGATGCCTAATTCCTCTTTGCATCGCGAGCAAAGTACTACTGGTGAGGCTTCACTGACTGGCTTAGCTCTCTTCTTTGCAGGGGTCTCATCCCCTTCAGTCTTCTCTTCTCGCCCCTTTGTAGTCAAATCGAAGGTTGGTTATCTCTGGTTCTTCTTGGTCTAGTTCACATCAACCATATTGACCCAAGTGTCCGGCAAAGGGTTCAGGTCTACTAGTGCTGCGGTGGTTATTAGAGCTTCGACCTGCAAACTACCATTATTGAGCCATACCTAAATTTGGTCTTTTAGCTTCACATAGTCAGCCGTGTTATGGTTCCACAAGTTGTGGAATTTGCAGTACTTCGTTCCTTTCAACTGATCTGGTCGAGGGAAAGGTCCGAAGTCTGTCTTCACCATCTTCGCGGCGATCATTTCATTTAAAATCTCATGTGCCTTATTGGCATCATATGTATAAGTCGCGGACTCAGGTATGGTGAAGGCAACCGACTTGAGTTTTACAGGTTCCTTAGATATTTTCAATTGCTTGAGGGCTGAGCTCTTCCTTCCTGTCAGCTCAAACGCGGAGAAATCATTCTCCTCTTCATCATCTTCTTCCTGGCAAACTTCTTCCCCTTGATGATGATAGTAAGGATCATAAGTAGTCAGCTGGTAATGCAACGCAACCACTGCACGGTGTTTTCCTGGCACATATGTCCCTTTGGATGCATTTTTCCTGACATCAATCTCTCTGAGGAGATGCTCAAAGCTACCTACCTCTGTGATAAGCTCTCCCATTAACTGGATCATGAAGCCATGTTGCTTATTTTGCTGGCGTGGCTCCAATCCTTTGATCACCAACTTAACTAATTCTTTCTCAGGCAATATCATACTTAGTTTAGCCTTCTGGATCTAGAAGCGTTGAAGATAAGCAACAGCAGACTCGGTGGGCTGTTGGGCCATCTGGGTGAGAGAGGCCAAGTCAACCTCAGGCTCAATAGCTCCAAAAGTCTCTCGAAAGAGCTTTTCCATTGCTGGCCAATCCGCCACTGACCCTGGCCGTAGTTTAGAAAACCATCTAAAAGCTGCGCCAGATAGAGAAGTGCCAAAGATCATGCACTTAAGGATGTCATCATTCTAGTATTGGCCGCATTACACCCTAAACCTGGCCAAATGGGTTGCCGCATTCTCAGTATCCTCTCCTGAAAAAGTAGAGAATATGATATTTTTGTAGCCTCTGGGAAAATGCATGAGCATTAAATGTGGTGAGACAGGTCCCTCATAAACCCCATCTAGGTGGGCCCTAGGGTAGCTAACCTGATGATCTCCTCAACCTCTTCGCGTCTCGCATAGTCCGAACCAAGAGGAGGAGGTGTCGCCATGGTCTGGCGAGCATTCTGTAGAGGTACAGCCTGGCTAGCGGCCACTGTTCCTTCCCCAAGGAAAATTGTCTGGGGAATAGTGGATTGCTGCAGAGTTGTAGCTGGGGCGGTCACATCCTTTACCAGGGCCGTTATCTTGATCGGATTGCCAGCCTAGTCAATGCCATAGTAATTCCCTGGAACTTCTTCATAGACATTCTCCGCCCTATTGCTATCATATTGAGTAAACACAACAGGATCAGCAAGACTGCCTTCATCGGTCTTCAGAGTCCTACTCTTTTGCGGGGGCGGTTGAGTGGCCTTGTTACCACCAATTACCAGGGCTTTTTCCTTGCTTTTTATTGCTGAGGCAGAGGCGACTGCAGATGGTGTAACGGTGTTGCTGGTAGTCTTCTCCCGAGAATTAGGAAGTATGTATTTGCTAGTACCTGAAGGTTGTCCAAGCGAACCGAGAATAGCGTTAGGATCCCCCAAAGCTTTATTCATAACCTTTTTAGCCTGGTCCAACTCAGCTCTTTGCATGGCGACTTGGGTCTCAAGATTGGATCCCTCGTTGCGAAGAACTGCCAATTCTAACGCAGTATGCTTGGCTCAGTTCGCGATGTCAGCAGAGATGTGCTTGTTCTGAGCGGTCTAACTGGTCATCGTATCCACGAGCTCCTTGTGGTTTTCCTAGCTTTTCTTGTACATGTCTTGCCAATGTCCCTACGTTTATCACGAACTCACTTGAAGATTTTGCAGTGAGATCGAAACCTCATCAAGCCTTCGGTGCTCTTCCGCGAGGGCTTTTTCCATCCTTTCATTATATGCAGCATTATTCTGTTGAAAGATAGCAAGCCGCTTCTCAATGCTCGCATTCGCCGGGGAGATAATGGGCACAAAGAAATCAGTCGTCTCCTCACTCGCGGCCACTTGGGTGGTGTTGGACGAGTTGCCAGCCTCGTTAGGCTGGACAGGAGGATTTTGTTGCCCTCAGTAGCGGGCTGGGGAGTTCCACCCTGTTCTGTTGACATTTCTGGTGATGGTGGGTTGAGTGAGAACTTTTGAGTTACTAGTTCGTCAGAAAGATCACGACAGTCGGCACGAGAGTGCGGCCTGTAACTGGAAGTCCGGTGGTTTGGGCAGTTAACGTAAACCTTTTGGTAAGGGTTTGATTTCTCAATGGTTGCGATCAAGAAGAAACTCTATAAAGTCCCATTAGGCGTGCCAAAATGTTTGGCTCCAAAACCAATCTGGTACAAACTATCTCTTTTTAGTGCACGAGCATGCCAGCACCGTGGGGTGTAGTCGTCGGGGGATCTCTTGACCTGACTTCTTGATCAAATGATGTGGACGAGGAGAGCACCAACCTCGTCACAAGGTTCTTTTCTCTGCCTTCCGGAAAAAGACTTCTTGCCTTACAGATAAAGGCTTTGGTTGTGGTCTCTTGCGTCACTGAATCAATACTCAACGCTGTAGGTTGAGCAGAGCAATCACTGGAAAGTTGAGAGAAAGCACGGGTTTGCTAAAGCTTATCTTTAGCTTCGCTGGGTTGCGAGGGCGTTACCCTTGCTTCGCTGGTTTGCAACTAGGTTGCAGGTAGGTTTGCTCTGGACAAGCTTTGATAATTTGTTTGATTGATTGAAGAGTTGTCTGTAATTCATCCTTGAAACCTGGTATTTATACCTAGGGTTTCGACTACTCCTTTCCATAGAAGGATTATTGATTGAAGTTTCCTATTCAATCTCCGCTACTTGCCTCCAATAAGGGCTCGTTTTCCTTATGGATCACGGAATGGGTGAAGCTGTAACCCAAACGGTTTCTTTCTAGTTGAATTTGATGTTCTAGAATTGGTGTTGTTAATCAAGCACTTGACTTTTTAATCAAACTACACTTTAACTAGAATGATACTGGGCACTATTTAGCTCAGCTAGAAAATTTACTATATAGATTTATTCTTCTTCCATACCAGACTGTGCAATGTGTTTTGAATTGTTCATGTTTAACATTGGATAATATCTGGGAATGATGAAATATGCTTGTTTTAGCGAAGTAAATGAGTGTATATGGTGGCTGTGGATTGGGATTTGGATTCTGCAGATATTGGAACCTATCAATATTAGTATGCACAAGATTAAAGCTTGTTGCTCAATTTTACTGTTAAATGCCTAGGAACTTAATTGGTTTGATTAGGAGTGGATGGCCGCATGTCTAGCTGTGTCATTTCTGCAATGTTTGTGATTGGTGGGTGATAGGGGAAAAAGAAAAGTATGCACTCATTTTGCTCGTTCATAGAAGATGCAATTACATAACACAAGTCCGTTCTGTCTCCAGTTGAAGTAAAGTTAGTATGTCATGAGTAATTTGTGTTTAATTACTCCTGTGAAAATCTCTGATAAGGAAGGGTGCCCCAAGAGCTTATCTTAAGGTGTTCTTTCACATCAGTTTGGGACATTTGAAATATGATATGGTCATGTTGCCTATTGGTCAAAATATGAATTGGGCCAAACAAAATGCAAGGATTTGAAATGCTCTTCACATTTGGTACATAAAAGAGAACTGAAAAAAAAAATGAAAAGAAAAGAAAAAAAATAAGCAACCATTTTGAAATGGCTAGTGAAGGCAAGAAATTGTCGTTTAAACTTGTAAAAATATGCCCTATGCTCTATGGTAGGCTACTAATTATGGTTTGCCTTTCTCTACTCTCTCCTTTCCATAAGTTGAACCGAAGACTTCCCTAAATGAGGAGAGGTATGGTCTGTCAAGGCCAATGTAGTTTCTATTCTCTATTGCCTAGTGTGTCTGCTATGCTTAAATGAAGATCTGTTCTTTGACTGTTGACTGCATTGTTGATTTATCTTGTTTCCCCTGTTTTTCTTTGTTACTTGGTATCGTTTCCAAACTTAGGACCCAGATGTTTGGAGCACCTTGTTTTGTTGCCTTGGTCTCGTTGCTTTATCTGGCCACTCTCCAGTGAGCTCCTGTTACACACTTTCATTCTCTTCACTTATACACCATTTTACAGAGGTCAGCTATCTAATCGGTGCTGATTGCTATTAGGATTGTTCTGGTTGTTGGAACAGAGATGCTTGGGATTTACAAAGGATATTTCAATTTTCACACATGGTACAGAAAGATTAGATTTTGACCAGAGTCTTCAATTTGGTGTTGTATGCTATACATTTGATGCAAGATGGAATTGGCAGAGTTTAGTTGAATTTTGTTGTCCCGATTTTGATTTCATGTGTAAACATTAGCATTATCTGCTTGAGCTTAAATGTTACTGGACTTGTTGTACCCTTGTAGATGCTAATGTTGCTTTGAAAGAGTCTGGAAAAATAAGGGTATTGTTGAAAATGGTGCAAGGTTTGCTAGTGAGCACTCTGGCTAAGTTGTGTAGCAATTGTTGAAGTGTTATTGCATAAGTGCCTGTGTTCATTTTGTAAACTTTGTTGGTTTTCTTGTGCTGCAGTTGTTGAGGAGAATCAGACATCAGACATTCCCCCTAAAGAAAAATGATAGGAGCATAAATGCGATAAATACAAAGTGCAATCCTTTACACTTTCCTATGCTATTTTCTTTAAAAAGTCAGTTTTAACTTTGTTTTCTTTTTAGATAGTGCGTGGAGTGATTCAAGAGAAATAGAAGCTGAAAGGGAGCAATGGAGCCATGGATCATGAAGTACTGATGCAGAGGATCAACATTGATGAACGATTTGGCCAGAAATTACAAGGGAAGTCCAAGGAAATCGTTGTGCAAAACAGTTGCTGCAAAGCAGAAAACTGCAGTTTCAGAATCAGCTTTCTGGGAACGGTTTTGAGGAGACATTCTTGCATCATTCCAGCTGCATCTATGCAGAAAAGGCCAGCGAACCTCGAATATATGATGTTATAATTCAACAAGAACTAAAGAACTGGTCAGAAGTGTCAACGAGGCAGTAGAAAACCAAGCGCAAAGTAGGCTTCCCGATAAGGCAGAAACTGTCAGCTTTTCACGAAGCTTTTTGGGAGATCTTTTCCGGAGATTTTCTTAGAGTTATTCCAGAAGGTTGTTGATCAATCTAGAAGATAAGATGTCATAGAGCACGTGGGAGTCAAGAACCATCCAGAAACTTGTCAAGACAGAGTCGTTCCTTGTCCAAGAAGGAAGCTTCAGAGACAGAAATTGAATCCTAGTCAAAACAGGGGATTTTGGCCGAGATTCTTCTTTGGACGGATTTCCAGGGCATTTTTGGAAGGTTATTGCTGCTGTAAATATGAAGGAGAGTCCTAGAATCATTCTACAAGATTACAACAACATTACCGAGGCTTGAAAATCATTTAATTGTGCACCAATTAAAGGAATCCTCAAGCAACAAGGGAAGATTTTAAAAGCATTGTCGAAGAAGGAAACTAGGGCTGAACTTCTCCTATATATATTGAGCTTCCGCACACGTTGAAGAGGACCACGCCTTTCACCTTCTCTTCTATCTCTCTTTCTCATTCATCTGCCATCATCTTTTTCTTCTTTTTCTCTATTTGTTGTATTTTGGTTTTTAAAACGATGTGTGGCTAGTTACCTTTTGTTAGGGGCGAGGTTTGAAGCCCCAATTATGTAGAACATATGTTTGTTTAAATTTAGTTTCATGATCTTTGGTGTTGATTGGTTGTTTATCTTTGATTGATTGAAAACTTTTACATGTGTTTGTTTTATGGTGGCCAACATAGGATTTATGCATGTAATTGGAGCTAGGTTTAGAAAATAATTCACCTAATCGTCTTGTTTTCTAATCCACAAGTATGCAAGGCTTTGAACAAAAGTTGATGTTTTAAACAACTAGAAGAGCATGCTAGGTAGGCGTTCCACACTAGACTGCAACTCTATAATCAATCGTTTCCATGAGATCTTAATGCTTCAAATGTGTTGACACTATATGTGTTGTTGATAGGATAGCGTTCTATACCTTGATTGCATGTTTGATAGGCTTAGCTATTGTGCATTCACGTAGACTAAGTAATTAGGGAAACATTAATAAGGGACATGATCTGCTCCGACTTGTTTCTTGGTTGGTTTCTATTCACACCTCAGTAATTGAATCTAAGTTAACTTAACATTGTTCGAAAGTAATTGGTGGTGGATTTCCGAGTCTCTAACATGTTCTCCATCTTATTTTCTCAAAACCTAAAATCAAATTCGTTTTCGTTTTGTTTTATCTTTTATTTTTGTTAAAAAAACCAAAAACCCCAAATCTGTTTCAACTTAGGATTGCAACGCACCCTTCTATCCCCATCTTCTCCTGCCATCTTTTTCCCTCTTTGACGTTTTTCTTTTTCTTGATTTTGTTATTTGTTTTGTGCTTTAGTTAGTTTAGTTTTGTTTTATTTTGTGTGACTTATAAAGTTACCCTCAATCCCCGGCTTGAACGATCCCTGCTTACTCTATATTGCTAACGACTACATCTTGCAGGGTTAAGTTGAGCGTCTATTTTGGGCGTATCAAAAAATTCAGTCATCGTCCCCAAACTACGTTGCCAAGGCCAATTTGCTACCCGAACTCTCAAAAGTATCAATGTGATACCCAAAGATATATTTTTACGTCAACATGATACTTCCGTCCAAAATTTGTGACAGTTCCGTTAAAAATATCACGTGTCATATATGTGATTAGATTTTTAAGGGCAAAGTCATACTTTTGCACCAAATTTGTTATATATGAATATATATATATATATATATAAAGTATGCTTTTTCATCTTTAACTTAGACCAGACAACGCCGTCGTCACCACCGATGTCGACGCCGCTATCGCTCCGACGAGGAGGAGCAAGAGGCTTCACTGCCCCAAGAAATTTGAGTTTCTCAGGTGGGGCTTGAAGCTGCTGATTGAATTTCTCGAGTCGATTGGGAAGGATAGGACGAAGCAGATCTCCGAATACGACGTCACTATGATTATCATTGACAACGTCAAACACTGCAGGCTTCTCCACCCGACGAAGAACAAGAGGATCGTCTGCGACCAAAGGCTTCATTCTCTGTTTGACAGGAAAACTATTGCTCGGATCAAGATATACGACCAAGGGCTTCAAGTCCGACGAAGACGGTTTGGACGAGGAGGGCAACGAGGAATTTGAGGGCGTCGGTGATCTTTCTGGTGGGAGGGGTGGGGAATTTGAGGAAGACTTGAAGGGGGTGAAAGGAGAGGTTGGAATTGATGGCGGAGAGGGCGGATTACTGGTAGGAGCGGCCTTTGTAGAGGTCGACGTTGGAGATGGATCCGCCAAGGCCACTACTGATTCCAATGGAGGGCAGCTGCTGGCGAAGCTGGCGTCGGAGACACGGTGGCTGAAGTTGTCGAGCGGCCTTGATGGTGGAGGTGGCCGTGGGTTCATTGACGGCTTAGGTCGCCGGCTGCCTCTCAGACCGTGAAAGTTTCCAGGTGGGATTCCAATTTTGTTAGTGGAGATGGGAGATTGAAATTTTGGATTAGAAGTTGAATTGTTTGTTCTTGTTTTTAGACATTGTTTGTTCTTGTTTTCTCAATTTGAATTGGATTAGAAGTTGTCAAATTGCTGCATTTGCATATAATGTGAGATTTTGATGTTGGGGACGGTAACTGTCGTCGGGGCCGAGCTTGCGTTCAAGGCAGAAATCGGAATTGATTTTGGGGTAGGTGGTTAGTGGCTGGTGGCTGGTGGTTTTGTCAGGTAAGGAAATGTGGCGGCGGAGATTGCTTCGGAGGTTGCGGCGGTTTAGCTAGTACAAAACCCAGAAGAAGAAGAAGAAAAAGAAGAAGAAGAGGAGGAGGAAGAAGAAGAAATGAAAAGAAAAAAGAAAAAAAAATGAATTAACAAAAACAAAAGGGTAAGTTGGTCATTTAACTTTTTTTTTGTCTCCACGTGCTTGCCACGTCAGCGAATAGACGGAACCGTCACAAATTTTGGACAGAAGTATCACGTTGGTGTCAAAATATGTCTTTGGGTATCACATTGATACTTTTGAGAGTTCGGATATCAAATTAGCCATGGCAGCATAATTTGGGGATGGTGACTGAATTTTTCTCTTCCCCCTATGAGCAGTTTGTTTACTGTTAACCAAGCAACAACGCGAGAAGTACTACAGGCCGCGACATGAAATACCACTTGATGAGGGGCCTGGAGGTGATGCTTAGACAAATGCCAGCATTTAGCAACAGACCTTGTATTACATACTGATTTACATAGATCCTATGAATATACTTTGTCGTTTTTCCCCTTCCTAGACCATACTCCTTAGAATGTGGATAAACGATTAAACAGATCAGAGAACCTATCTATTTGTTATTTTGTTTGTACTCAATGAAGCCTCTTTGGTAAAATTTTCTTCACAATCTGATGCTTGAAAATGAAAAGAAAGGGAAATAAATGTCCTGGAATATGCTTTTAAATTGATTGTGGGAGTCCACATGGCTATTTATTAAGTTTTGTGGTTGCTTGTTTATCCATTTATAAGCCATTGCGGATGTCTTATGGCATGCCGTTCCTCTTCAATATCATAAGCATGCAGTACATAATCGTGAAAGTTACATCGTTTTTTTTTTTTTTTTTACAATGCAATGTTGAGGTAGCAGACACTACTAGAATTATGTTATTAGACATCGCAAGCTTTAAATCGGTCAGATTTGCCCACGATGTAAAAAAGTAATCTAACATTGTTTTACGAAAATACCGATTTAAATGTATATTATTAACATCGGTTCTTAAAATGACTGGTGTTAAAAATTTTGTTTGAAAATTTGCGGGAACCTATTTTTGCAAAAAGCGCTAAGTTTTTGAGTGAAATGAAGAAGCGGGGAAAACTTTCACACTTAAAAAAAATTGCGCCCGACCCCAAAACTGAAACAGATCGAAAACCCTAATGTTACTCTCGCTCGACTCCTTCATTCTGAACTCACCCCAGACAGATCTCCTCCCAAACTCGACCTCCATTCTCAACCCGACCCCAAACTTGACCTCCTCCTCCATTCTCTAGCTCAGACCCGGACCCAGCCTCCTCCGCCTTTCTCCGCATCCGCCTTCGCCTCCGACCCCAACCCTAACCCCCTCCTCCTTTCTCCTTCTTCGTCTCAGAAACAATGAACACGAAGAACACCCCCACTGTAACGTCCCGAACCTGAATCCACCGGTTTACTAGTCATTTGGACGGTAAACGACCTTTACTTTCACTTTTACTTTCGGTTTAGTACTTTTAGTAGCCCTAAAAGTTGACTTTTTATTCGGGTCAAAATTTGAGAAAATGTTCTTCATGAAACTTGTAGAGGACGTTAAACCGAGCGCGTACATATGTGGTACATAAAAATCGGAATTCGTATGCGAAAGTTATGAGCGAAATAAGGAAGTTACTGTTCATGGTAAATTTATATATATTGGAATTTTACTGTGGTAGGTTTCCAAATCCGAAAACCCACCCTTTCTCTCTCTTTCCCCCGAGCTCTCCCTCTTTTCCTTTCGACCTCTATCTTCCTCTTCTCGATTCCCCGCAGTCCGGCCACCTGGGGACGAGTCATAGATCATCACCGGCGCGCCTACTCCCCCTCTTCACGCTAGTACCTGTGGGTCACGCCAATTTGGCCAGAGAAGAGAGAATCGACGGCGAGAAGTAAATAGTGGCAGATTGGGGTTTTCCGGCAATTCTTACGATTCCGGCCGTCTCTGGCCACAAAACTGGCTTCGAAGGTTCGGTTTTTGACATAGATCATTTCCCCTAAGGTCTTTCATTTCAATTTGCAGTGTAGAGGTCGAATTAAAAATTTCAATTTCTAGGGTTCTTGGAATTTCTGGAAATTTTTGCACCGGCCAGTTTCGACCGTTTAAAGGTAAAATTGGAACTTGTTGTAGTTGTGAAAAATGTTAGGTCTGTTGAGTAGGTGGTGCTGCTAAAATTTGGTGGCCATCGGAGGTGGTGGCTGCCGGCGCGTGGGGCCCACGCGCTGCCACTGTTGGTGGCGCGTGGAGGCATATAGGGCAGTGTTTTAATTTCAGTTTTTAGCCCATTAAATTGTATAATTATTGTAGAGCTTGTACGTGAAGTTTGGTGAATTTTGGAGGAGTTTGGAATTGTTTGTGAATTTCCGAAGTTTGAAGTTTTGTGATGGAATTGTGGGAAATCCGGCCGTCGGATTTCCCTCGTTTTCATTGTGGAATATGTAAATTGAGGAATTGGTTTTGTGGAAGAGATTTGGGTGCAATTTGAGAAGTAATGGAGATAGGGATTTTCGGGTTTCGTTTAGGTTCGTATTTATTTTATCGGATTGCCGTTTACGAAAATATAATTGTGTACAGGGCAATGTCGCGAGCTACGGCTAGATGAAGGAACTCGTATGCGTGGTTGCCCAATAGTACTGTGAGTGGACTTTTGATTTGAAGTGATGCATGCAATATTATTTCGTAATTAATTATTACGTTTATTATTTGTGAATATAAATTGATTTATCTCGGTTATAATTTGAGAATGATTTTGGCTCTAAGTTTTAAAAGGATATTGCGAATTTCGAAATAAAGTATGATTTGCTATCGATGGTGATTTTGGTTTTCGGATTGTAAAGTGATTTCGGATTTGATTGTGTTTTGAGATTTATGAAATACTATAAAGTGATTTCGGGAATGAATTGTTTTCGGATTTTAAATGGAATTTTCGTCGAGGAAACGATTGATTTAAGTATTCTTTTAGCGTGTGCGACACGCTGTTGACTTATGTGACTTTTTACGAGAATTTATGGGTACGGTTGGGAATCGTACCCGTGTTTTCTTTATTCACAGGACTTATGGGGAAGCCTTATAGATTTACTAGATTTGAATGGTTTTTACCCACCATACCTGGGTCGTCATATTTATTTCTAGCTAGCCTATTAGTACTCCTCTCTGCTTACTATGTGTTCGTGGGTGAGTAAGAGCAGAGCATGGGATGCTCCAGAGTGTGGGACACTCCAACCCGAGCCTGGGAGGCTCCCTTCTTTCATATGGTGAAACTTCTTCCCCATATCTTATCGTTGCTAGTCCGATTTTCACTGTAGCCAGCAGGGCTGGTCTTATCGTTTTGAGAAACGAGATTTCGGTTTTACAATCTATTTTTCGAATGTTGTGACTAGCGAGGCTAGTCGGTTTATCGTTTTGAAATTCTTGGATTTAAAGCTAAATGTGTTTCCTAATTGTTGCATGCATCGGTTTTTAATGAAATAAATCTGGGAAAGTATGAAATCCTTCTTCTTTTAAATTGTTTATTTTTGTCCACTCAAGCTAACGTTTTTCGTCTACTTTCCCCTGGGCCTTTCGGTTTCTAATGCCCAGTTTGCAGGAGTTATTAGTTGAGGTCGGGCATACGTGGTTCGAGGCATAGCTGATGAATAGCTTCCGCACTTCTTCATTTGGCTATGATATTTTGTGATTTAATAGTTTTGGGTAGTTCACTTTAGGGGTGACTCGGCCAATTCTCGGTAGAGTTATCTCTAAGGTGGGCCCCGCATGGCCACCTCGGATTTCAGGGTGAAATTCAGGGCGGGTCCTGTTAATTTGGTATCAGAGCATTAGGTTGTTAGATTCTGTAGACTAGTTTCTATTCTGTTACCGTATATGCTTGGTGTTGCCCAGTACCTCTCGAGTGATGGTCCGACTGCAGTGGTTCCCCATCGTGTACTCTTCTGTGCTGTGGTATTCATCAAGTGTGTAAGGTACAAAGCTAGTTGGTTTTCTTTTGGTGCTATGCCTCTTGTACGCCTACCTCCTAGGGTTTTCTTTGTGTATTCGATTGGTTGACCGTCTTGCGCCTATTCCTAGTGATGGTAGAGTAAAACTACTCTACAGTTTCGAGTTGTGCTACGAAATGTGATTCAAGGAAAATGTTGTGGTTGCCTTTTCCTCGATGCCAACAAGTTTGTTGGGTCTGGGATTAAGGTGCGGAAATTGGAGTTCGAGTTTGTGTTTGAGAGTCTAAGATGAGTGACAATATTTTTGGGTTGTCTCTGCGTACTATAATTGCTTCGGAAATCAAGATCGTTGGTGGGAATGGAACTAATGATGATTATGGTGGTTTTGACTTTGAACCAAGTTTCGAGAAATTGTGTTTTGTGATGTGATCGGTTGTTAAATAGCATTTGAATTATTATTGGAAGTTTTTGGTGATTCTTTGGGAACCTCAGTGTTGGAAACCATTTACAAGAGGAAATTGAATAAATATTCTGAATTTTTATGGCTAGATGCCGTGTTGTCAAGTGACTCTGGTTACTGATAATGGTAAAGTTTTCCAGTGGTGATTAATTCGAGAAATTGGATCGTTATGTGGTGGGACCACTTTCAGATCCGAGTGTTGTGGTATTTGATACAAGATATTGGACGAGTGCCATTTGTTCTCTATCATGGATACCATTTAAGGAAGACCTGGTGAATGGTGTTTTGTCGTCCTAAAAAACTAGTTGTTGTTTGAGTTTAATACGCGTAGAGGATTGCTTTGGAGGAATTGAGTGGTCTTACTATCTTGGTGCCATTACAGATGGTGATAGTTAAGTTATTGAGATATATGTTCTGGCGATGAAACGAGTTTCGAAAGATGTGTTACATGACGTGATCGGCTATGTAAGTGACATTTGGGGACGTGTATAGTTGTTACTTATCTGTGTTAATTTCGAGGGTGAAATTTTTATAAGGAGGGGAGATTGTAATGTCCCGAACCTGAATCCACCGGTTTACTAGTCATTTGGACGGTAAACGACCTTTACTTTCACTTTTACTTTCGGTTTAGTACTTTTAGTGGCCCTAAAAGTTGACTTTTTATTCGGGTCAAAATTTGAGAAAATGTTCTTCATGAAAGTTGAAGAGGACGTTAAACCGAGCCCGTGCATATGTGGTACATAGAAATCGGAGTTCGTATGCGAAAGTTATGAGCGAAATAAGGAAGTTACTGTTCATGGTAAATTTATATATATTGGAATTTTACTGTGGTAGGTTTCCAAATCCGGAAACCCACCCTTTCTCTCTCTTTCCCCCGAGCTCTCCCTCTTCTCCTTTCGGCCTCTATCTTCCTCTTCTCGATTCCCCCCGCGTCCGGCCACCTGGGGACGAGTCACAGATCATCACCGGCGCGCCTACTCCCCCTCTTCACGCTAGTACCCGTGGGTCACGCCAATTTGGCCAGAGAAGAGAGAATCGACGGCGAGAAGTAAACTGTAGCAGATTGGGGTTTTCCGGCAATTCTTTCGATTCCGGCCGTCTTCGGCCACCAAACCGGCGTTGCAGGTTCAGTTTTTGACATAGATCATTTCCCCTAAGGTCTTTCATTTCAATTTGCAGTGTAGAGATCAATTAACAATCAATTTCAATTTCTAAGGTTTTTGGAATTTCTGGAAATTTTTGCACCGACCGGTTTCGACTGCTTAAAGGTAAAATTGGAACTTGTTGTAGTTGTGAAAAATGTTGGGTCTGTTGAGTAGGTGGTGCTGCTAAAATTTTGTGGCCATCGGAGGTGGTGGCTGCCGGCGCGTGGGGCCCACGCGCTGCTACTGTTGGTGGCGCTTAGAGGCATGTAGGGCAGTGTTTTAATTTCAGTTTTTAGCCCATGAAATTGTATAATTGTTGTAGAGCTTGTGTGATGCCCCGGAAATTTGTGACTATTTTCCGAGGATTTTCCAGAATTTAATTTAGTGATTATCGGATAGTTTCGTGGTTAGTGGATGGAGCGGAAGTGTTTCGGGCGAATAATTAATTGAAATGCACTTTTAGGGGGGGTTACGAAGTTGACTTTTTATATGTACGGAATTTGGGAAAACTTCCTTCACGAAAGTCGTAGAGCCCGTCGATACGAGTTCGTGCATATGATGAACACAAGAATCGGAGTTTGTACGAATTAGTTATCGCTTTTAGAAGAATTTCCAAGTTTAGTATATATATTTTTGGAAACTTTCCCTATTTAAGGTTTCCATTTCTGTCAGCCGTTTTCTCTCTCCTCTCTCTCTCTCTCTCTCTCTCTCTCTCTCTCTCTCTCTCTCTCTCTCGGCCGAAACAAGTTCAAAAACAGAGCTTCTCTTCTTCAGCTCTTTTCTTCCTCCTCCGGCCACCAAACCACTTCCTTTAGCTTCGCCTCAACCTTGCGCAGCTGCCAGTGGAAGCCTTGAGTGGCGGAGGTAACCACGTTTCCACTTCTGGCCAAACCGAGTTTTCTCCTAGAACCGGCCACCAAAACTCGAGTTTCTTGGCTTGTTGAACTCGCCTAAACTTCCTGAACAAGCACTAAGAAGGACTGGACCTGGGTAGATCGATTTCACGTTCGTCGGAGCTCAACCCTTCTAGATCGAAAAACAACCTTTCGACCCGGATATCTCGAGTTACCGACCACTATTCCTTGTGATTCATGGCCTGGTGAACTTGCCTTGAGTTTCTGAACAAGTATCCAGAAGGGATCGAGGCGAGTGGTGGAAGTTTTTACGTCGAATTGGAGCTCGCCTGTTTCTAGAAAATTTCCGGCCAAACCGGACTGTTGAGGTATTTTTCGACCACTTCCGTTCATTTTCTGACTTCGAGCTAGTTGTGAAAGTTGCTCAAAATGATTAAATGAAGAGGAAAAGCTCAGCCCCGACACCATAGGAGGTGGTCGGCGGCGGATCTGTCCCTAACTCTCGCGTCCTTTTCCAGCCACTTCTGGTCACCCCAAGGGCAGTTTTTGCCCATTTTTATATTCTACATGTCGATACGATCATTTCTATATGTAGCATGTAATTTTTGGAGATCGTATGATTAAGTTATGAATTTTACAATTTCGATCGTTCGATTTTTGATCTGTGAAGATCAGACCGTCTGATGGACTTGTAGTATTATTATGTTGATCGTATGACTGTCCCGATGACTTTGTGTGGTCACGGGAGAAGATCCGACCGTTGGATCTTCGTATAATTGTGAAATAGTGATTTGGAAGGCGATTCGTGAGAATCCGACCGTCGGATTTCCATATAAATTTGTGGAGATGTTAGTAAAGGCAATTCAGGAAGATCCGACCGTTGGATCTTCGTGATAATTTAGGAGGATGATCCTAAGGGCGATCTGTGAGGATCCGACCGTTAGATCATCGTTTAATTTCGATCCGACCGTTAGATCATCGTTTATTTATGTTATGAGTTGTTGGCTAAATTCAAGTCACATTTGATTAGGTGTTTGACGGTTTGATTTGGCGGACGATTTGTGTTTCATATTTCGAGTTGTTAAGAAGACGCAGCGGGATTAGAGGTGAGTAAATCTCACATGGTTCATTTACGAACCGAATTTCCTTATTGCACAATTAATTATTATGCGTGAGAAAATGGTTTTAAGAAAATGAGTTTTAAAGTATATAAGAAAATGAATTTCTTGGTTTTACTACGTGTGAACTATAGTTGGTATTAGTGGTCATTCCTGAATGGATGATTATGTATATATATATATATATATATATATTTACATGATTTTATACGAAATGGTGTGACATTGAAATATGTGGTTTTTTATGATTTATATTATTGAAAGAATGATTGTGAGTTGTGTTGTGACAATTGTGAGTCGGAAGGTTTCTGTGGTAAACCTGGGTTTGTTCTGAGGGCCGAAAGGTCTGAAGTCCGAAGGTTACAGTGGTAACCTGGGTGCACTGAATCGTAAGGCTAAACCTCGGCCAGGTGACAGGTTACGATTCAGTTGGTGTAAAGGTATCGAAAGGCTGAACCTCGGCCGAGGTGACAGGTTACGATACAGTTAGAGCTCTAGTCTGTTGTGGGAGTACGGTCATGGTGGTAACTATGTTATTGCATTGTGAGTACTTTGCCACGTGAGTTGGGTTGGTGATTAAATTGTTGGATTTGTTGTGTGTATTCGGATTGTTGGATTGATTTACTTGAATTAAAATAATTGTGATTTATTAAATCAACTGTTCATTTCTTATTTACTCACGAGCTTTGCAAAAAGCTTACCGGGTTTTGTGTTGTTGCAATCCCGGTACACTATTCAAACGGTGTAGCAGATAATCCTGCAGGTCAGGATAATCAGGGTCGAGAGCGAGCTGTGTAGGGCAGCGGGGTTGACATCAGCACTTGGTCTATATTGGTGTGTTTTATAGACTCTTTCGAGCGTAACATTTTATCTATATTGGTGTTGTAGTAATTGACTTGAGAGTTAGTTTTGCTACAAGGCATGTATTTTGGTTTGTGAGACGCTGGTTAAAAAAAATAAAAAAATTCAGGACGTTATTTGTATTGGTTATTATTCATGTTTCGGATTTGAATTTGTTATTCAAAATTCGGGGCGTGACAGCTTGTACGTGAAGTTTGGTGAATTTTGGAGGAGTTTGGAATTGTTTGTGAATTTCCGAAGTTTGAAGTTTTGTGATGGAATTGTGGGAAATCCGGCCGTCGGATTTCCCTCGTTTTCATTGTGGAATATGTAAATTGAGGAATTGGTGTTGTGGAAGAGATTTGGGTGGAATTTGAGAAGTAATGGAGATAGGGATTTTCGGGTTTCGTTTAGGTTCATATTTATTTTATCGGATTGCCGTTTACGGAAATATAATTCTGTACAGGGCAATGTCGCAAGCTACGGCTAGATGAAGGAACTCGTATGCGTGGTCGCCCAATAGTACTGTGAGTGGACTTTTGATTTGAAGTGATGCATGCAATATTATTTCATAATTAATTATTACGTTTATTATTTGAGAATATAAATTGATTTATCTCGGTTATAATTTGAGAATGATTTTGGCTCTAAGTTTTAAAAGGATATTGCGAATTTCGAAATAAAGTATGATTTGCTATCGATGGTGATTTTGGTTTTCGGATTGTAAAGTGATTTCGGATTTGATTGTGTTTTGAGATTTATGAAATATTATAAAGTGATTTCGGGAATGAATTGTTTTCGGATTTTAAATGGAATTTTCGTCGAGGAAACGATTGATTTAAGTATTCTTTTAGCGTGTGGGACACGCTGTTGACTTATGTGACTTTTTACGAGAATTTTCGGGTACGGTTGGGAATCGTACCCGTGTTTTCTTTATTAGCAGGACTTATGGGGAAGCCTTATAGATTTACTGGATTTGAATGGTTTTTACCCACCATACCTGGGTCGTCATATTTATTGCTAGCTAGCCTATTAGTACACCTCCCTACTTACTATGTGTTCGTGGGTGAGTAAGAGCAGAGCATGGGATGCTCTAGAGTGTGGGACACTCCGACCCGAGCCTGGGAGGCTCCCTTCTTTCGTATGGTGAAACTTCTTCCCCATATCTTATCATTGCTTGACTAGCGGGGCTAGTCCGATTTTCACTGTAGCCAGCGGGGCTGGTCTTATCTTTTTGAGAAAAGAGATTTCGGTTTTACGATCTATTTTTTTAATGTAGTGACTAGCGAGGCTAGTCGGTTTATCGTTTTGGAATTCTTGGATTTAAAACTAAATGTGTTTCCTAATTGTTGCATGCATCGGTTTTTAATGAAATAAATCTGGGAAAGCATGAAATCCTTCTTCTTTTAAATTGTTTATTTTTGTCCACTCACGCTAACGTTTTTCGTCTACTTTCCCCTGGGCCTTTCTGTTTCTAATGCCCAGTTTGCAGGAGTTATTAGTTGAGGTCGGACGTACGTGGTTCGAGGCATAGCTGATGAATAGCTTCCACACTTCTTCATTTGGCTCTGATATTTTGTGAGTTAATAGTTTTGGGTAGTTCACTTTAGGGGTGACTCGGCCAATTCTCGGTAGAGTTATCCCTAAGGTGGGCCCCGCAGGGCCACCTCGAATTTCAGGGTGAAATCCGGGGCAGGTCCTGTCACCCACAGAGACCACCGGCGAGTCTCAATTCCTGGGAACCATCTCCGCCTCATCGATTCGAAACCTCCACCCCAGATCCATCTCAACCAAGCACGGAAAATCCTTCTTCAGTGCTAAAATTGCCTCACCAAATGCCGAAAAAGCCCCTTTCACCTAACGCTTACATCCAAGCTGACCACGATTCAGCTTTCGCTACCAAGCCGCTACCAGTACCGTTCGATTTGCCCAAATCTCCGACCTCTGCCGCTCAGAACGTTCCGGTGAAGGTACTTAAGAAATGGAGTAGCTTATTTACTACTTTATGTTCTGTAATTTGAAATTGGAGCGTGAATTTGGAAAGTTGAGTCTCGAAATTGTTTGATTTGAATAGTTTAACAGGTTGCATGAACTGATTTTTGAAATTTGATACAAATAGGTAGACCTGAGATTTTACTTAGGTGGTAGCCCTCAGTTGAGCTTATAGCTACTAATGTTTATTTTTTTCCTCAAATAAGGTACTAATTTGTTTAGATGTTCTGATATTAATACCACTGGAATTGGAAATAGACCCGAGTATAAATCAGAGTTTGAACTTATTTGAATGAATTCCAATTGTGTTTTTGTTTTCGTGATTTAGATTTGTTCCGTACTTCATTCAGCCTGGATGTTGATGTTGCATGATGAAGACTTGAAAGGATTACTAATTCAAAGAACACATGTCTGCAATCCAGCTATTAGATTTCAACTGATGGGCAATTGTAGTTTCCGTTTAAAATTTGATTTGGGTATTGCTTAGCTTCATCTGGAATTGCTCGGTTTGCGATCTGAAGTGGTGTGGTGTTCTCCTGCAGTTTGTATTGTCTTGCATGTATGATTTGCTCATTGTTTTTTTCATTTTCTGCAGTCATAGGTTGTGGACTGTTTGGTACAGTTTTTCATGATTGATCTCTGTCGAGTTGTTGGGTTGTGCGAGTTGTTTGAAGGTAAATATTTTCCTTTCC
>LYNE01006767.1:6456-20368 GCA_001662545.1 Rosa x damascena | reverse complement strand
ATCCCTCACTAGAAGGGCCCTGATACACACACACACACACACATATCCTATCTACAGCGGAGCTCCGCTTTGAAATTAACGTGTGAAGTTCAAGTTTTTGGTCACTTTTCGGTCGCATATCCACATCTCAACCGTTCAGGTTTTAGGTACTAGTGTATAGATCATCTTTGTAAATTTTCAGCCAAATTGATGATCGTTAAGGCATTGATAACTGCTTTAAAGCTAGTATGGTTCAGGTTGACAGATTCAGTCCGTCCATTGGTTTAAGCGAGTTAGATACCTTAACGATCATCAATTTGCAGAGATGATCTATACAGTAGTACCTAAAAACTGAACGGTCGAGATGTGGATATGCGACTGAAAACTCGAATTTCACACGTTAATTTCTAAGCGGAGCTCTGCTTTAGATAGGATCTCTGTGTGTGTGTGTGTGTGTATATATATATATATATATATATATATATATATATGGTACACTGACCCAAGGTGGTTGGTGAACTAAATAATTTTGACGAATTGTTAATAGTTATACTGAACATACATATTGACCAAAGCTAGCTAGCATACTGTACTACATTCTAATAATTTATTTATTTTTTTATCAAAGGAAACTTCATTAATATAACGGTTATTAATTAATTATTACAACGGTTTGTGGATCAACAAACAGCAATTGTACACTAATATGGTGGCTATTGCAAGAATATCGACTCAATTAGACTTTGGAATGGAAAATATCGACCCAACTAGACTTCGGAATGGAAATCTATACTGACAGACTGATAAAGCCATGAAGGCCTCAACTCCAAACAAAGTAAAGGTTGACTAACTTTTAAGGCGTCTTTTGCTAGCCGGTGAGCAACTTTATTGTCTTCCCATTTCATAAAATGGCAACTACAAAAAGGAAAAGAATTAACTAGAGACCTAACTTCGCCAATAATGTGACCTTCAAAATTTAAATCATCCGAACTATCATGGCATTGATGACGGAGAGAGCACCACCTTCAACTTCAAGGTTGGAGAATCCAAGTGAGCAGCAAACCGAAGCCCATGTAATAGTGCTAGAGCCTCTACCGACCTGGGTGGGAGATTACCCATATGTGGGACTGCAATGACGCCCTTCAGTAGCCCAAGATTATCTCTGAGGACCACTCCCAGCCCACACACACCATTCTTAACGTCACAAGCCCCATCAAAATTCATTTTCAGATTTCCCACTCTTGGGGTAGTCCATACTACATGGTCTTGGCACCCAGCAGCTTTTCCAACTTTATTAGATCTTCCTACATTCTCCTGATGCATGATTCTGCCAATCTCCAGCTAAGTTAAGAATCTCATCAGGTTCCATTACCCTTTCTCCATGTCTAGAAAGATTTCTATTCCTCTAAATCCCCCAAGCTACAGTACAAAACACCTCAAACTCGTTCTCATCTGCTGTGGAGAAGACATGGTGTACAAGGTCGATGAATGAAGGCTCCTGCCAGACTTTGCGCACATCACAAAGAAACGTCTTCTTTCATATCTTTTTTGCTTTCAGGCAGTCCCATAATACATGCAGCACCGATTCCGACATGTCTCCGCATTGCCAACTGCAAGGATCTTCTAAAATTCTCCTTCGTTTCAAGTTTGCAGCACAAGGCAAGAAGTTATGCATTGCTCTCCACATTGATGCAGTGATTTCTCAGTCTTAAGCCAATTTTTGTGTACGTATGACATATTAATACAATATCTTTGTTAAAAAAACAGAAGTAACAGAAAATGAACTAAACTAAACTATATTTTCTTCGGCTATTTTTTGTGGTATGTATATATCTCCTCCAAAGTCTCTTATTTGGGGATAAGAAATTGTGTAAATCTTGAAAACTGTACATATTAACATATGCTAATCACATATACATAAAAAAAAAATATTAAAAAAAAAAAGATGTCTTTAAATTTGTAGCTATAGTATTTATCCGCCGAACAAAATGGTTCCTCCATGGCTCCATCATGTTTCCATATAAATTTAACCTTTAGACGTGCACAAGAACAACTTTTTTATTTTTTTTCCTTCAAAAGGAGTTAATCCTCAAAAGGGTACTTATTGTTTCACAAAGCCGAATATGGGTACCCTGAAAAGGAGCTATATATTACTATGTAGGCATCATGTGTTTACATTTAATGGACTCTAAACGGAAATACCAATTCGGCCAACTTCCATATGCAATAGGTACCAATTTAGAGATTTTTTTTTTAATAAATAGAGAATTAGGCAATATTAGGTCCTGTGTGACAGCCGATTTGAGACAAAATTTTGTATCCATACAATTTGACCAATTAGGTATCATTATGAGGATTACCTAAAACATTTTGTTGCTAAGCCCGAAACAATGAGAGCCAAAACCCCAACATAACCAAGGCCGAAGATGTGTGTTGCCAGCCAGAACATTTCATATGTGATAGTGCTTTGATGATGATTTGCATGGCATTTCTTTGTTCCATGTACCATATATATACTTATTTAATTACTAGTAGTCTAGTACTGAAATAATCTCTTGTGGTTGAAATCTACACATAAGCTCATGTATGCAAATGATTTACGTCTCACTAGAATTCAAGAATAATGGCAAAAAAAATTCAAGATCTATAAGATACATAGGAGTCATAGGACAAGTAGATAGGTTTAGGTGAGGTAATATCTCTGATAGGTCATAATAATTCCCAGAAAATTAATGAGCTACTTTAGATTCCCAGAATAATGAGGTACTTTAGGTTCAGTTTGGTAACGGAACCCTTACATAAGAGTGCGCTGGAGTCCAAATAATTCTTAAAAATGTTCATCAAGTACTTTTGAATTATAAATTAAGGGAAGGAATATAGATATTGCTATATGGAAGATTATAATAAGGTTCTTAATTATGTTTCACCTCCGTATATTATAGATTGTTCAGGTTGGTACTTCGGTAATTTTACTTCACGAACATGAAACTGTAGGTCTGATTCATCAAGTTAACTTTTCGGACTTTTCCTGCATTGCACCAGGTTCAAGGCAATAAAATTTGCTTCACTTGCAAACAATCATCGCCACCCCCACCTGGTTGCCACCTTCTTCTGGACTCTTCTGAAGCTAAGAGCCACCTACCCTGGAAGAGAAATGAGGTGTAAGAATGTGAAATACTAATAGCCATGCAAAGAGAAGAATGGCATGAGATTCCTTACACATCATTCGTGCTTCTCTCTCCCTTACATCCTCTACTCTCCTATAAATACTAACAGTCTACTCGCCGCTTCACCGCAACCCACAACTAGCTATCTGCCACTGATCATCACTATGGCCAAGCATTTAGCTCTCGTTTTCTCTCTTTGCTTTATTGTTCTCTTCCACGGCTGCTTAGCCAGTCGCCAACAATCTCAGTTCAGCCAGCAAAATGAGTGCCAGCTGAACCAGATCCAAGCCCGCGAGCCCGACAACCGCATTGAGTGCGAAGCAGGTCGGATCGAGTCCTGGGACTACAACCAGGATGACTTCCAGTGCGCTGGTGTCGCCGTTCAGAGAATCACCATTGAGAGCAACGGCCTTCACTTGCCATCTTACACTAACACCCCACGACTAGTTTACGTCGTCCAAGGTAATATCATATCAAATTATTCAAATTGGTGTCGACTCTTAATTAGTTATATATAACTGAAATTACATGTAGTGTTTGTGCATGGTTAACTTATTGCATCAGTACTGCAGGTTGGGGTCATGTAGGAATGGTGCTCCCTGGCTGTCCCGAGACTTTTGAAGAATCCGAGCAATCTGATGAGGAACAACAGGGCCAGCAACAACAATGGCAAGGCCAACGAGGCCGCCAGCAACAGGGACGCCGACAGGGACAACAAGAGAGCTTTGAGCAGCTAGACCGTCACCAGAGGGTCCGACGCGTCAAGGAAGGTGATGTCATTGCCGTCCCCGCCGGAGTCACCTGCTGGACTCACAACCACGGTAACCAACCTCTTGTTTTTGTCAGTCTTTTTGATATGAGCAACAAGTGCAACCAGCTTGACCAAAACCCAAGGGTACAATTTCTTACCACATTTTATCAGTGTGTGTGTATTTACTATTTAGACTGCATGCTTAATTCACTCACTGGTTGCTGCTTAATCTCTCCCTATATAGAAATTCTATCTTGCTGGTAACCCACAAGATGAGTTCAACCAACAAGGCCAAAGCCAATGGGAACAACAAGGACAACAAGGCCGTGGACAACAAGGAAGGACCAGGCGCCAACAGCAGGGAAACAACAACAACAACATCTTTGCCGGCTTCGACACACAGCTCCTCGCCGACGCTCTCAACATCGACCAACAGACCGCCCAGCGGCTCCAGGGACAGAACGACAACAGGCCACAGATTGTTAGAGTTCAGGGACGTTTCGACTTTGTCGAGCCACCACGATCAAAGAGGGAGGAAAGACAAATGCAAGGACAACAAATGCAGGGACAACAAGGACAGTATAAACAGAATGGCATGGAGGAGCTCTTCTGTCACATGAAGATGAAACAGAACATTGGCAAACCTAAAATGGCCGACGTCTACAGCCCTCAAGCCGGTCGCATCAGCACCCTCAACAGCTTCAGCATGCCTATTCTCAGGCGCCTCCGCCTCAGTGCCGAGAGAGGCTTCTTCTACAACGTCAGTATACTTTCATGCATTTGTTAGTTAATTTTAGTTACCAATTGATTGTTTGAGCTTAATTAATAGTGATTGTTGGGTGGTAAACATGTAGAACGCTATCTACAGCCCACACTGGAACTTGAACGCCCATGAAGTCTACTACGTCATCAGGGGCAGCGCTAGGGTTCAGGTGGTGAACGACAATGGCGAGACCATCTTGGACGACCAGGTCCGCCAGGGACAGCTCTTCATCGTGCCACAGAACCACGCCGTGTTGCAAAAGGCCATGAGCAACGGATACGAGTACATTGCCTTCAAGACCGATGACAATGCCATGATGAACACCATGGCTGGCAGGACCTCCGTCCTGCGGGCACTCCCCGACGTGGTCCTCGCCAACGCCTACCAGATGGACCGTGAGCAGGCAAGGAACCTCAAGTACAACAGGCAGGAGACCGTTGCTTTGAGCTCCTCAAGATCTTCCCGGTCCCAGAGGAACTGGTGGGCTCTTGATGCTTAAATGAATATGATGCGGCATGTAGTGTTTTGGCACTAAGCTAGCTTTAGGGGTAGAGAATGAATAAAGGTAGCCTTGTATGGTTCTCTTGTAGCACGAGAGGTCTAACGCACTAAGACGTGGTAGTGCAATAACTAGCTACTACTATATATGGACTTGTAATCCTATGGTTTATATTGAATTTTCTTTCTTTTTCTTCTTCTTTACCTTGGTTATACCTTCTTCTAAATTGTATATATAGAGTAAATTAAAGTGAGTGATGAAGTTTAATAAAATTAACCGAGTTAGCTATAGAGTCTCACTGAATATATTCACCAAAAGCTAGTTACAGCTTCTCCTTTCTAGTTCTACAAATTAAGTGCTACGTAGGCCCCTTTTGGTATCTGGATCAACAAAAATTTGCAAGAACACTCTGATCCATTTCGATAACATTTTGACAGTTTGAGTTTGCCTTCTGAATTTTTAAAAATTTGAGATCCTATTTGGTACGAAGTATGGAATCTGGCTTTAATTTTTGGAGCATCCAAGTAACAGCTTTCCACTCCATTCGAAGTGGTTGTTGTTGCCTTAGAGCCAAGTCATTCATTAGTGTTACGTTGGATCCGATTATCAATTGTTTGGCTCCTTGAATAGCTTGTCTTCAATTAATCTCTGGTTCGGTGCTATAAACGACCTTCAATCGGAAATTGAAGACCGAGATTCCGAGAAAAACAACTTTATTTCTGTTTTCACTGTTAAGATATGGTGTTGTCTTAGTAAATTTTTTGAGAAAATGTTTAAGAAATGATATACCAAAAAAGTTCTCAATGAAAACAAAGCATTGTATCCACGAAGTGCGCTGTTAATGTAAAAAAATGCCGTAAAAGAGTATATTAAATGATGCAAATACACACCATACAAAACTTCCCGCACTCCTAGCTAGGCTGGGTTCCAAACACTTATAAAAAAATAAAAAATAAATAAAAAAAATATAAAAAAAACTTCCCGCAAATTCTCAAATTTTATTTTTGACATTAATGCATGTCGCAGATGCATTAGGGCGGAATACCGTAAACATTTTATGCAGCTGTGACAGTGATGATGTGAAGTACTTATCTTAATTTTCTATAGTACATATATGTACTGTATTTTTTTAATCACAAAAATACAACAATATATAAATACCAAATATTACACATGATGTCACACTTCTTTTGAGACAATAAAAAAGACATTACCTAAGTAACTTTAGCTAGTTTCTAGAGTAGCACGCATAAACTAGTCCACAGAATCCCCCCGGATTCTATGTAAGAACATAATGAGTATTTTCATATCTTTTGCAGAGGACGGTCTCAATCCTAATTTTCCTAAGGAACAGACTTTGTAAACGAGCGAGAGGTTTTAGAAGCAACCAATGAGGATTGTGGTTGGGCCTGAGTGTTTGAAACGCTATTTGAAGCAAAGTTGGTGATTGCAGTATCAGCTGGGGTGTCATCACCATGATGGACGCCATCCATGGCGTTTATGGATAGGGACTGTGCCAGCCCTAGGCTGGTGGTGGACGGCGGTGGGTGCCCTAGGCAGCGGCGGCGATCATACTTAGTCCAGAAATCAACCTTTGATTCATGCTTCGTTTTACTCGAGAGAAATGATGTCCATGTGAAGTCTTTAGTAGACAGATCATCATATCATGACTAGAATGACATATCCTGTCGTGACAAAGCCAATATATGTCTAAATCCAAGAGATCTTCTCTCATAACTTTATTGGATTTAATAGCTCAAATAGTGACATAGAGTCTATTAGAGATACACATAAACTTCTCTAAGATGCGCATTTGTTCGCAATCATTAGAGGTATTGTAAAGGAACTCATTTCCATTCTCTACATGTGTTTTGGCATGGAATCCGTTGGCTATTTATAGATATGATTTGCCCTAGGAGCGTAGAGCGTTTTTGCGACAGTAATCAAGGTGCCTTTTGGCAAGGGGAACTTGGGCTATTCCATGTCCTTGAATTAATATTGATGACCCAGCCATTGTAGTCACAAAGTAATATGCTCATAATCAAAATTGAGTCATAATGAAAAGAACTCAAAATTTTATTCATAAGCCAACGGAATACATCATTGTCTCTTAACCATTAGGAGAATCTAATCCAAATACTAGCTAATGCAAAACAAAGGTAGTCGTTTGACTTCTTTTGGTAACTCCAAAATAAATATGACCAGGTGAGTAGAGAGATGTCAGTGGAGCAAAGCTCGCTTAAGTACCACTTATCTCAAAACCTTCCTAGACATCACACTCATTTTGGATGAGCCTATGTGAAGAAAAACTAAACCAATGGTATTTACTACAAAGTATATGGCAATTGCCTCTTACATCTCTTGGAAAAATAAAGACTTAAACGAAATTGGCGATCTATTGATCCCAGCCAGATTTGTAGTCCTTAACCATTCACTCTAGATCATCTTCTTGATCTTCTTGTTCCATATAGTGAGCTTCTCTTGCTTCACAATATGGTTTGTAGGCGGTGACAATTTCTTCACGGGCTCTACAAATGCGTGCCCAATGACCGGATACTCCACATCGAGAACATACATATCTTTGCTCAGACTCAATTGATTAAGGCGCTTTAAAAGCGTCATTTAGATGACTCTTAGTGTTGGGGGCGTAACTAACATGGCCAGAGGCGTTGCCTCCCTCTCTCTTTCCACGTTGACCTCTTCGGTTTTGTGTTCACCTATTTTGGCAGTTACCTTCCCAAGTAGAGCGATTATATGGACCAGAACGTCTGTTGAGTCACAAATTACTTATGCAATTGTGCCCCATAATTATGAAAATTGATTTGTCTTCCATGCTATTTTTCCCTTTTTAATCCATTTCATTTTATTTGTAGGAAACCTTGCATTAAGAATAAAATGACTATTTGAGGCTTGAAATGCGGAGATTTGAAGCTAGGGGAAGAAGACACGGAGACTGGAAGAAAATTGCAAATCGACTTTTCGGGCGATTTTTCCGGCAGACTTTTCCGACGACTTTTCAGGCAAACTTTTCCGGCGAGCCGCCACTCATGGAGGGTCTTTTCTCTAGCAAAGGAGGACTATGGTGGTGAGAATCTCTCATCACTTGAAATTCAAACATCTCCCTACACCTTGTCCTTTTGTCACCTTGCCAATTTGGGACCATTTGGGGGATAATGGTGTAAGAGCATCTCTTGCACACTTTGGGATTAAAGAGGACACACATAGCTGATCAAAGAGAGGCAAAAGACCAATTATTCAGCATTCTTAATTCCATTCAATCATCTTCATCCTATCCAAGATCAATTTTCTCTCTAGAGAAGACACCACCATTTCCACCACTAAAACTACCATCTCCACCTCTAAAACCTCCATTGCCACCACTACAACCTCCATTTCCTCCACCACTCAACACCACAACTCACCTTAGATATTCCAAATTTCATCATTCTTACCAATATCAACAACTTGGAGTAAGGAGAAGAAGGTGACTACCACCACATCATATTCTTGGAGATCCATCTCCACCACCTCTTCCGGCATCATCAATAGTCACCTTTTACTCCCTATCTGTTTATGTATTTGATGTTTAATAGAATGTTGAAGCTTGTGTATCTAGCTATGTGTGAGTAGTGAACTAGTTGGGGCTAGGGTTGAAAGCCCTAGCCAAACTTGCTTGGATTGATGCTTTTGTTTATAAATTGATGTAAATTCATGTTGTCATTCTTACATGCTAAGTCAATAGTTGAATGCATTACTTAGACCTAATCAATTTGAGTTATGTGTTTGCCATGACATGAAGTTTTTCCTAGAGATTGATTACCTTTAGGCAGAAAGGGAGCATGAAAGCACACCATGTGTGCATGTGAGGGTAGTGAGCTAAAATCACCTAGAGATAGGATTGATTTGCTTACTTGGTTACCTAAACTCTAAGCTTTATGCATTTAGGGGTAAAGGATTGAGACCTATCCAGTAATTGAATTTGTCTCTAGGTAGTTAGCTCTAGACTTATCCGGTTAGAGTTAATAAAATGAAAGGGGTTTAAGCCTTAATAGTCATATCTGGATGCTAAGAGGGTAGTTGGACAATTAGCTTTGCGTCATTCATATTCAATTGCTTTAATGCTTGCAAGGAAGGCAAAAGGTGAAACCCGATGCCCTAACTCCTATCCATTTGATAACAACTTGTTTAGTTTAGCTTAGTTTATTTTACTTGCTTTCATTATCTCAATTTGAATAGAAAGTAATCTCAAAATCAAAATCAAAATCAAATCTCTACACACCATCTTGCACATACTTACCATGAACTTTGGTTCACTTGTGAGCCTTTGTTTGTGATTGTACATTTGCATATTCTTCTAGTTTTTCCTTAGGTTTTCCCTAGCTAGGAAAGGATTTACCAATCCTCGTGGGTTCGACATCCTTACTTAATCTCCTATTCTATAACTTGTACCTCTTGCACTTGAGGGTGACTTCAATGCTAACAACATCCAGAAGTATCCATAAGATTAGGGTTTCTCTCTTGGCGCCCTCTTTTTAGGGTGCGACTATAATTGAATTCTGAAATATGCTCTATTTCTACGGATCTCGAATTATAGTTCTTCACAAGGATGTTGTCATGCTTTTCAATGACATTCATAGCTCCAATGAGCTCATGAAACCTTGTGATTTATCTTGCAGTAACATCGATTCGATAGTTCTTAGCAACCATCAATGTAGAGACGGGGAAGATAGAGAGAGTCTTCTCAATCAACATCGCATTTGTGATCTCTTTACCACAGAATTCCATTAAGGATTTAATGCGAAGTGTTTTCGAGTTGTAGTCAAGAACTGACTTGAAATCACAGAAGCAGAGGCTATGCCATCTAAATTCTAGGTCAGGAAGCAGGGAGTCACGAACGTTGCCAAATCTTTCTTCGAGTGAGACCCATAACCTTCTGGGGTCTTTTTCATTCATACACTCGTACTGGAGTGAATCATCCATATGATGAGTCATTAGAATGATGGCTTTCGCCTTATTTACCTCTAAGGCTGCTCTATTTGCTTCCAAAGCTTGAGCTTGCTCAACAGTTAGCACGTCCTAGCTAGGCTTGAGAATCGTATCCAGGATTTCATCGGCCTTGAGATGCTAGCGGACATCACGAACCCACCTGTGTACTGATATCCAGAGCCAGTTTTTCCCAATGGAGCAAAGTCCAATTTGTTCAGATTACTCATCCTGAAAGAGAACAAGAAAAATGGTTAGTTTCGAAGCGTAAAAGGCTACCACAAAAACATATAAAATTTCTAAGCGTAATCGCTTCCAAGAAATTCAATTCCAAGAGGTATTGGATTAGATCGAAATAATGACGTAAGTGGTCGATCATAAATTCTCTACAAACTCTAAGTTTGGAGATCTCAACAAGCTCCAAGCTTGGAGTGAGCATGAACCCCCATAGTTCGGCTTAATTAGGTGTCCCCTATGATGAAGAAAAGGAGGTAGAAGAAGGGAGTTTGCAAGTCCCCGAGAAAAAGAAGAGAAAAGAAATAAAAACTTCAAAAATGGAAACTTTTAGTAAAAAATACCTCGAAATAAGTTGCCGGAAAATTTGACTGGAAAAAGTGGCCGGAAAAGGTCAACCGGCGTTGACGTGGCAGTGGGTCCTTGCTGCTGACGTGGCAGTGGGTCCCTGGATGTTGACGTGGCAGTGGGCCGCGTCTGTGGGCCTGCGTCAGTGGACCTCTGGGCTTCCTTCTTTTCCTTTTTTTTTCTTTCTTTCTTCTGCCCTTTTTTCTGCAGGCCGGTTCAACAACTTTTAGACAGGTTTTTGGAGTTCTGCTTTCTGTTCCTGGATCCTGGGATCGGGATGCTGCTGGTGGCAAAATTTGGTAGCAATCGGAGGTCCAGAAAGTGGTGAACCGGTGTAGGGATCCATTTTTTTCTTCTTAGAAGGCTGGTTCTATACTTCTGGTGGCCGGTTCGGTGGTTTTCCGGCCGGTTTTGGTGGTACCGCCGCCGGTTCTGGAATCCTGGGATTGAGGGCTTCAATATATGCGGCGGTGGTGGATAGGGTTTGAAGGCTACGAATTTAGGGTTTCAGGGTTAGGGCTTCATGCTGATAACGTGTTTTAGAGAAACTGGAATTGAAAGAAAATTGTTGTGTCTTCTTATTGATAATAGGGGCCTCTTTATATAGAGGATTACAATGCATAGAATCTGAATCGTACAAGGAAAGGTTGTCATACATTGAATGGATATCTCTAAGATTCTCCGAGATTATCTCTAGTTAATAACCCTATTACCACTAGGTCAAATAACCTAGAGTTTGGGCCAGACACATATTCTAGATTTACTTAAACACAAATTTTATTTTTGACATTAATGCACGTCGTAGATGCATTAATATTAGGGCGGAATATCGTAAAAGTTTAATGCAGCTGTGACAGTGATGATGTGAAGTACTTATCTTAATTTTCTATAGTACACACACACAGATATATATATATATATATAGTATTTTTTTAATCACAAAAATACAACAATATATAAATACCAAATATTACACATGATCGATGTCACACTTCTTTTGAGACAATAAAAAAGACATTACCTAAATAACTTTAGCTAGTTTCTAGAGTAGCGCGCAGTGCTGCCACAAGGAGAATGACGATCCCACCAACAAAGAAGGGACTTTGATTGGAGATCCCGATCCACAATACTGACACTAAGCCGAAAGGTGAAGCATTAGATCCTTACGTCAAGGCTACCATGTCCAGCTGAACCAAAACCCGTATTGAATCAAAAGACTCCGACCCAAACTAAAAGACGACTCCAAATCTAGTAGAAGATGAGGAAGAGAGCTCACATTACCGTCGAACGTCAAGAGGACCAAACTCCAAGAAATCTTACGAGCCAAAACCGAGCACAACCTAGGCAGAAAGTGAGAGCGCACTTATTGTAGTCGAATTTTTCTTCTTTTTATAAAAAACCAATTAATGTTAAAAAGAAATACAAATAAATAAATAAATTTGTCACACTCTCCACCCTCTTGGATCTTTGCTTTCTTCTTGCATTGCCAGGCACTAATGGTCAAATTCCCTTAATGATGTGAGTTTAATTCATTCTTGCAATAGGGCTGTTGATGTTATGGCAAAGAATAGTATTGAGAATGAGTTTGATCTCATCACTTTTGATTCTTTCCCTTGTTATGTGACTATCTTGCCGACAGTATTGATGAGATTGCTGGATCTAGAAGAATTGGGAAATGCACAAACTCACTAGTTGTTTTTGTTTTTATTTGTATTTTTAGGCCTTTCTGGGCCTCCACAATTTGTATATCGGCTCAAACAACATATGTGAAGGCCCAAGAAGAAAACAACAAAGTGCGCCCCCCACAAAATGCAAATTCAAAGAAACGAAAACGACAGCCACCGGTGAGAACCAAGGCAATTGGAAACGATTCAACGAAGACGAAGACGGTAACTGATCACGTGACAACCGACGGTTTCAGTAATCCGGCCACGTACTCAGGTGAACCACTGTCGATTCCGGTCACGTACTCCGACGATCAAGCAGTCGGCTGAGCTCAGTTTCTCTCATGCTGCCCACTTGGAAGCAGTTCCTTAGTGACAGGTTCAACAACCACCGGCTTGAAATTGAAATTGAAATTGTGAATTCCAGTTTTAGCTACTTGCAAACAGTTCCTAATATTCATTTTGCTCACTATAATTGGGTCCTTACTCCTTAATGCTTAGTTTAATCTGAGCTGAAGAAGCAAACTAACCCAAAAAACTAGTTTCCACAAAGAAAGAAATCCTTCATGTTCTCTAAGGGCTGAGTGTTGGAATCAATGGTTATAGATTGACTAGTGCTGTTAGCAAATAGCAAGGGTCAGTATTTCGAGATGGAGAGGAATAGTAGAGGATGATCATGGGCTCAAAGATTGCCTTTTGCAAAAGTCTCCATCCTTTATCTGGCAAGAAGAGCCAAATCAAAATCATTGAGGGTAGTATAAATACTAAGTCTTCATCAGAAATTTGCAACTGCATAATGAGTTGCACAAATCACTTTACATGTCTCATTCACTATTCATTCGAAGAGTGATGGCACCATCTTTTCAATTGTTATGTGTTTAGGAGTGCGGAGAGAGAGAGAGCGCGGAGTGCAGAGGAGAAATTTCCCCCGAACGCTCTCTCTAGAAGCTTCTTCTCTGATCAAGTTTTCACAGGTTTGGGACTCTTCTCGCTGATAGAGGTACTATTTCTTCTTTTTCCTCATCTTATTGTTTGCTCTGAGTTTGTTCTGTTGTTTTCAATTAGAGACTTATGTTTCAATCTTTAGGATTAACTTAAGGCATAGTTTAGCCGATGGAAACTTCATTGTTGTTACTTTTCAATGCAGATTTTGGCTCTTTTTTCTTCGTTCTCAGAATCTCAGTTTTTTCAATTTCATTATGGTTACCATGCATGTGCTTCTCTAAATAGGAATCCTTTATTTCTAGCCAAGTACATGTTTCCAGTTGAATAAACTCATCTCTTTGCAAATTTCCATATCAATATATGAACTGTGAATGACTGTCTTCCTCTTTTTTTCTTTATTCTGGGTTGTCAGTGTCCTTATGCAGAACAGTCTGCACAAAGACAATGCTGATTTTTCATTGTTTCAGTAAATTACCAATTGTCAGATACTGGTGTTTAAACATTTTGGACTATCAGTGTTATTATGCAGACAATTGACTTTCAACTTTTATATAAATTGATGTTTAAGTATAAACTTCG
>LYNE01006759.1:3120-23283 GCA_001662545.1 Rosa x damascena | reverse complement strand
TATCAGCTGCAGCTTTATTCTTAGCATTAGTTGCTTCCAGCTTGGCCTTAACTTCGTCTTGAACAGCCTGTACATCTCTAGCCATACCCTCAGCAGCAACACTAACCTCAGGAACCTTAGGAAGCTTCACCAGATCAACCACATGTCGAGGAACAACAGTATAAATTAAGGAGAATGGTGACTTCCCTGTTGCGCTATGCACAGCACTGTTATAAGCAAACTCCACCAGTGGCAAAGCATAATCCCACTGTTTGGGTCGATCTCCACAAACACTTCGGACCATGTTACCCAAAGTTCTGTTAGTAACCTCTGTCTGTCCATCCGTTTGAGGATGAGCTGTGCTACTACGGTTCAAAGCTGTTCCAAACATCCTCCACAAGGTAATCCAGAAATGGCTAAGGAACTTTGTGTCTCTGTCAGAAGTAATGGACTTGGGTACTCCATGCAAACGAACCAACTCCCTGAAGAACAGTTTAGCTATATTAGAAGCATCAGCAGTCTTCTTACATGCGATGAAATACGCCATCTTAGAGAACCTGTCAACTACCACAAACACTAAATCCACACCCCTTTGGGTACGGGGTAATCCCAACACAAAATCCATAGCAAGGTCCTGCCAAATATCTTCAGGAACAGGTAAAGGTAGATAAAGACCTGTGTTTTGGGACTGACCCTTAGAAACCTGGCAGGTGTAGCACTTTCTCACGATAGTTCCTGCATCCTTCTTCAACTGTGGCCAGAAATTTAGGCAATGACTTAGTAAGCAAGCCTACCACACTGTCCTCAAATTGAACCTAGTTGACTTTGATCTTGAGGAGAGTCTATTGTTGTTGATTATGCTTGGTGTTGTATCATTTGAAGTAGCCTTGTTTCACTTATTCAAAATAAGCAGCATTATCCTAAATGCTCGTAAGCTCATCTATGGTAGACTTCAAACTACAATTGTTCGAACGTGCGTAATTATGGATCCAATCCATAAACATTCACGAACCACATCGTGAATAGCAATAATCTCTGCATTGTTCGAAGATATAGTGACTAGGGTCTGTTCTGTAAACCTCCAAGATATCATTGTCTTTACCCATGGTGAACACTTAACCATTTTGGGAATGACCTTTGTGTGGGTCTAAAAAAGATACCCAACATCAGCAAAATCTTCCAAAACACATGTCGTTTTGGGATGGGGATAATGGTCGCAGGCCAGTGTTGGCGGCATTCCTGGTATGTGATGGGTCCGAATCCATCATCTCTCTGTAGGGATAAAAACAAGCCCATATCAATAGTACATCTAAAGTACTGAAAGATATCTTTTACACCAATCCAGTGGTGTCGCGTTGGCTCAAAGCTATATCTAGCTAACAAATTCATGACAAATGAGATGTCTGGTGTTGTGCATTGGGGTAAGTACAATAATTCGTCTATTGTACTCATGTAAGACACTTTTGCCTCTAGCACATCTTCGTCATCATCCTTTAGACGAAGAGGATCATTTTTAGGATCAAGACTACGAACGATCATGGGGTGCTTGAAGGCTTGACCTTGTCTAAATGCCTAAGCATCTATCAACACGATGCTCAAGTTCCAAACTGAGATATAATCATGTTCTCCCAAAATCCTTCATCTCAAACTCGGATTTCAAGTGTTCAGCGGTTTCCCTTAACTCTTTAAAGGCTTCCAATGAATATCATGTCGAACATGAACCATGATAGAATCCGAAACTTATTATAGAAACGTGCGGGCATATCCCTTCCCAATCAAATAGTCACTTTAGTAAGAGTTTCAACTTCTTTGTAAACGCGCTCCGTGGTGTAGAGCCACTTGACTTGGGTAAATGAAATTCACCATGAGCCTTCATGTATATTCCGTATCTAGATCCCCATAGAGATACGTACTAGTGACCACATTTGTAAGCTACATAATCAGTTATTTGGAAACTACCAAACTGACATGGTAGTGGAGTGCAATGACATCCATTATGAGAGAATATGACTCATCGTAGTCGATTCCAAGGCGTTTTGTGAGAAGCCTTGCGCCATAAGGCGATATTGTTATCTCTTTTTCTCACCATGCTTTCTAACGAAGACCCATTAGTCAATAGGTTTTATGTTAAGAGGTGTTGGCATCACTGGCTCAAAAACCTTCCTCTTCGTTAGAGAATCCAACTTAACTTGGATCTCATCTTTCCATTTAGGCCAAATTTATCTACGTTGGCATTCATTCATCAACGGAGTGTGGTTCGATATCATCGGACTTATCAAACTCATGCGCAATGAAATGGGAAACTACATCATTAATTATGATGGAGTTTTTATCCCACGTCTCATGTACACTAGTGTAATTTTCATAGAGCTCTATATTCTCAACAATAACCATATCTCGGAAGATACTCATGAGACCGATTTTGAATCTTGATGATCAAAGGATTGGAATGTGCCAAAGTATCCTTTGAATCCACGGGCCTCCCACGCATCCTAGCTGGGGCCATGGCCTATAACGCCAGAGTGCCACTCTTTTTGGCGTTGGCGCCCTACCTACCTCCGTGTAGGGTGGCGCTACGTCCTCTCGTAAGGACTTCCTTCCTTGCAGGCATATTTGCAGCAGATGTGTGATCTCGTCACTTTAACAGGGATAAAGATGAGACGTAGTGGGGGCAGGCCATTACAATTCCTGTCGTTCCTGCTGAACATCAGTGTTCTTATCTCCCCGTAACGACGGGAAGACTGTCTCATCAAAGTGACAACCCACAAATCTAGCGGTAAGGAGATTGCCGTGCAAGGGCATTAAGTGGCGGACTATTTGTTGGAGTCTCAAATCCAACTGAGTTGCCCATTCGTCTGTAAGGACCCATTATAGAGCGTTGTGGCGGCGCAATTGGCACATAAATGGCTCACTTAAATGTGTGTAAGTACAAAATACTTGTACCCAGTCACTAGCTGTAACACAAAGATACATTGAGTGGCGGTAGGTCGTAGACGAATTAGCATAGCTGCATGCAATATTGCATCACCCCAAGCGGATATAAGGAGATTGGTGCGCATTACCAATGTCCGGACTACCATCGTAGTCATTTACGAGAGACCATTTGGGTGTGTACATGGGAATGTGATGTCCGACATCAGTCCCATTGCAATAACCATCGAAAGTCTTTGATGTAAACTCTCTAGCATAGTCAAATCTAATTGACTGAATAAGATGATTCGGGGAGTGAGCCCGTTGTAATATGCTATGTACTAGGAGTGTAGCATAAGCAGCATTACAAGTGGACAATGGCACAACACATGACCAGCGTGTTTGCGTGTCAACCAACATCATGAGATATATAAACGTCTACAAGTTGGTTGAATCAGTCCACAGAATCCCTACGGATTCTATGTAAGAACAAAATGAGTATTTTCATATCCTTTTCAAAGGATGGTCTCAGTCCTACTTTCCCTAAAGAACGGGCTTTGTAAAATGAACGAAAGGCCTTAGAAATAACCAATGAGGATCTTGGTTGGGCCTAAGTGTCTGAAACGCTATTTGAGGCAAAGTTGGTGATTACAACATCACCTAGCGCGTCATCACCATGATGTATGCTATCCATGGCATCATGGATAAGGACTGTGCCAGCCCTAATCTAGTGGTGGACGGAGGCTGTGCCCTAGGCAGCAGCGTCAGTCACACTTAGTCCAAGAATCAACTTTTGATTCATGCTTCATTTCGCTCAAGAGAAAGAATGTCCATGTGAAGTCTTTAGTAGACAGATCACCATATCATGACTAGGATGACCTATTCTGTCATGACAAAGCCAATATGTGTCTAAATCCAAGAGATATTCTTTCATAACTTCATTGGATTTAATAGCTCGAATAGTGACATAGAGTCCACTAGAGAGACACATAAACTTCTCTAACATACGCCTTTGTTCACAATCGTTAGAGGTATTGCAAAGGAACTCATTTCTGTTCTCCACACGCGCTTTCGCATGGAATCCGTTGGCTATTCATAGGTGCGATTTGCCCTAGGAGCGTAGAGAGTTTCTGTGACAGTAATCAAGGTGCCATTTGGCAAGGGGAACTTGGGCTATTCCTTGTCCTTGAATTAATACTAATGGCCTAGCCATCGTAGTCACAAAGTCAAATGGTCAGAATCAAAATGGAGTCACAATGAAAAAAACTCGAAATTTTATTCATGAGCCAACGGAGTTACATCATTGTCTCTTTGACCAAAGAAAATCTAATCCAAAATGCTAGCTAATGTAAAACAATGGTAGTCGTCTAACTTCTTTTGGTAATTCCAAAATAAATGTGACTAGGTGAGTAGAGAGATGTCGGTGGAGCAAGGCTCGCTTAAGTACCACTAATCTCATAACCTTCCTAAACATCACACTTACTTTGGGGGAGCCTACTTTGAAGAGAGACTAAACCATTTGCATCTACTACAAAAATATATGGCAATTGCCCATTACATCTCTTGGAAAAATAAAGACTTAAACAGAATTGACGATCTATTGATCCCAGCCAGATTTGTAGTCTTTAACCCTTCATTCTAGATCATCTTCTTGATCTTCTTGTTCCACATAGTGAGCTTCTCTCGCTTCACAATATGATTTGTAGGCGGTGACAATTTCTTCACGAGCTCTACAAATGTGTGCCCAATGACCGGATACTCCACATCGAGAACATACATCTCTTTGCTCAGACTCCATTGATTGAGGTACTTTGAAAGTGTCATTTAGATGGCTCTTAGTGTTAGTGATGCCACCAACATGGCCAGAGGCGTTGCCTCCCTCTCTCTTTCCACGTTGACCTCTTCGATTCCGTGTTCGCCTATTTTGGCGGTTACCTCCCCAAGTAGTGCAATTATATGGACCAGAACGTCCAGAAGTATCCCTAAGATTAGGGTTTGTATCTTGGCGCCCTCTCTTAGGGGCGCGACTATGATTGGATTCCGGAATATACTCTGTTTCCACGGATCTCGAATTATAGTTCTTCACAAGGATATTGTCATGCTTTTCAGTGACATTCATAACTCCAATGAGCTCATGAAACTTTGTGATCCGTCCTGCAGTAACATCGATTCGATAGTTCTTAGCAACTATCAATGTTGAGACGGGGAAGGTAGAGAGAGTTTTCTCAATCAACATCGCATCTGTGATCTCTTTACCACAGAATTCCATTAAGGATTTAATGCGAAGTGCTTCCAAGTTGTAGTCAAGAACTAACTTGAAATCACAAAAGCAGAGGCCATGCCAACTCACTTCTAGGTTAGGAAGTAGGGAGTCACGGACATTGCCAAATCTTTCTTCGAGTGAAACCCATAGCCTTCTGGGGTCTTCTTCATTCATATACTCGTACTGGAGCGAATCATCCATATGATGAGTCATTAGGATGATGGCTTTCTCCTTATTTGCCTCTAAGGCTGCTCTATTTGCTTCCAAAGCTTTAGCTTGCTCAACAGTTAGCACGTCCTGCCTAGGCTCAAGAATCGTATCCAAGATTTCATCGGCCTTGAGATGTTGGCGAACATCACAAACCCACTTGTGATATCCAGAGCTAGTTGTTCCCAATGGAGCGAAGTCCCGTTTGTTCAGGTTACTCATCCTGAAAGAGAACAAGAAATTAGGGATAGTTTCGAAGCCTAAAAGGCTACCACAAAAACATATAAAATTTCTAAGCGTGGTCGCTCCCAAGAAATTATGAATTTCCAGGCGTAATTGCTTCCAAGAAATTATGAATTTCCAAGCATAATTGCTTCCAAGAAATTCAATTCCAAGAGGTATTGGATTAGATCGAAACAATGACGTAAGTGGTCGATCATAAATTCTCTACAAACTCTAAGTTTAGAGATCTCAACAAGCTCCAAGCTTGGAGTGAGCACGAACCCCCACAGTTCAGCTTTTGGTCTCCTCTAGGAAGAAGAAAGGGGGGTAGAAAAAGGGAGGTTCCAAGTCCCTGAGAAAATGAATAAAAACTAAAAAACGGGAACTTTTAGTAAAAAAATACCTTGAAATAGGTCGCCAGAAAATTTGGTCAGAAAAAGTCGCCAGAAAAGTGTCCAGAAAAGTCACCGGCGGCGACCGAAATAGTGGCCGGAAAGTTGATAAGAAACGGTCAACCGGCATTGACAGGTGTTGATGTGGCTGATAACGTGGCAGAGTCTGTGGCAGCGGGCCTGATTCTGGGCTGCGGCAGTGGGCCTGCTTCTGGGCTGGTTCACGGGCTTGGGCCACCTCTTCTTTCTTCTCTCTGGGTCGTTGACTTCTTCTGGGCTGCCACTTTTTTTTTCTTTTCTTCTCCCTGCCAGTTCAAGGTTTAACAGCAGTCAGGTGGTCGGTTCACGTACTTTTAGACCGGTTTCTGGGAAATTTTTTCCAGTTCCCGGATTCTGGGATTGAAGAGCTACTGCTGGTAAAATTTGGTAGCAATTGGAGGTATGGAAGTTGGTGAACCGGTGGAATATTTGCTGCAGGTGGTTTGGAGATTTCGGTGGCCGATTCGGCATGTTTCCGGCCTGTTTTGGTGATTCTACAGCCAATTTTGGATTCCTGGGGTCGAGGGCTTCAAGTTGTGTGGCGGAGGTAGAAAAGGTTTCAAGGTTTTGTATTCGGATTTAGGGTTTTAGCTATTTGTTTCAGGGTTAGGACGTCGTGCTGATAACGTGTTTAAGGAAAACTGAAATTGGGAGAGAATTGACTCATACTTTCATTGATAATAGGGGACTCTATATATAGAGAATTACAAGCATAGAGATAGAGTTGTACATGGAAACATAATCGTACATTGATTGGATATCTCCTAAGATTCTCCGAGAATATCTCTAATATAAACCCTATTTCAACTAGAGCAAGTAACCTCGAGTTTGGGTCAGACATATAATAATATTTAATAATTTCCCTAAAGCTAGCCATTTTGGTTTCCTTCGATCATAACGACACACAGCCATTCCCAAACCCATTTTGCCGTTTCCTCCAAATCGATGTTTCCTCTTACAAGGAAATAGGTAATTCTCTCAACCTCCTTTCTCAATCTTCAAATCCTTTCATTTAATTGAAATTGATTGTCTCTCCATTAATTGAATCTCTATTTTTCATTTGGTTACAGGACATACAATTTTGGGGGAATTGATTATCAGCGAAATTGATTCTGGAGTTGGAGGTTCACTTTCTCTACAATATGTAAGTCATTCAAGCTAAGTTAGTCTATTGTTTTTTGTGAGTGTTATGGTTAATGTGAATGCTTGAATCGTATTTGGGTTGCCTTAATTCTCTTCTATCATTTTCTCTCTGTTTGGATGAAAAAAAGTCATAGGCTTGGATATTAGTATTTGGGTTAGCTTTCAGAGTCATTTTGTAAAGCTTCGTGCCTAATTTTCTTGAGAATCATATTTGGCTTTTATTAAGCAAAAAAGGAATAGACAGGTAATATTTGTAAATTTGCTGTGGTATTCTACTTGTTTGTGAAAGGAGTAGTAGTATTATTGTTGTATTGTGTTATGTACATCAGTGGAAAGGCTAATTGAAATAACCTAATATTCCCCTAGCTATATGTTAGATTCTAGTTTGATTGTTTGTCTTTGTTGTATTTGTCCTTGTTGTTTTGTAGTAATGTCAAATTATGACGACAATGTGGACTTTAACTATGAGGATATTGACTTGGACAATGTAAACCAATCACAGCTTCACAACAATGTGGCTTTTGATGATAGTGAAATACAAGATGTAGGAGGTCTGTATAATGCTCAAGTTGAAGTCAATAAAAATGTAGAAGCCAATGTAAGTTGTACGAAAAAGTCTAGAGGTCCAAATATTATTCATTGGGTCTTTAGCTGCTGATGGTGGGTTCTATCCTGTCAATATTATTGATTGGCGTCACTTGAAAAGTGAGAGTCATAAAAAGGCAAGGGAACGAGTGAAGGTATGGATATGATTTACGTTCTTTGATTGATTTTTTTACACAAAATGTGAATATCCCATGATCTGAAATTTTGAATCAAATGTAGGGCACTATTGATTGGGCAGATCCACATACAGCTTCTAGGAGATCTGCAATAAAAAGTTATGTTTCTAAGAGGCTTCAGGACCGTTGGAAGAATCACAAGTCATAATTGAAGCAGAAATATTGGCTACCGAATCAAGGGAAAGCTTAACGATGTAATTGCAATCTTGAATTTGTGGATAAAATTCAGTGGAAGGAGTTTGTTGAATATTTAGATGAGGAAGATACTCAGGTAATGGAAATCCTTGTCAAAGTAATGTGAGCTATCAATATGTGTTTTGAACTCAAATTCTAATTAACATATTAATTACTTGTCATTTTTGACAGACGAAGGCTGCCATAAATGTTAGTAATCGTTCTCAAAGGATAATGCATCATAGCACTGGAACAAGGACTTTTCCGGCTGTTGTACATGAATGGATAAGTGTTGATAAAAGTGCATTTCAAATAGGAGGCATATTAGTTAAAGGATTTATTATTATAGTATTTTGCATGCATTCCTGACATAATTCTCTTTGTTCATTAAAGTTTTTCAGTCCTAGCAACATTACATGGCAGCAAAATTTCAAAACAAACATTAATACTTGTTATCACCCATTAGCATGGGCATTAAGAGCAATATTTGATACTAGAGTTGCCAAAATGTTTGGTAGGGTGGATGCTTCTGCGATCTCTTGTGTATATCTGCTTCATCATGAACATGTGCTAACCTTCCAATATGTTCAATTTTCATTTATCTACACAAGTAATCTGCTAATTATAAACTTTTGGGGTTGAGTATCAATAAGAAAAATACATAAACTTCTAACGTTGGACAATTACAACTTCAATGCAATATATAATAGAATGAATTATGCATACAGATTGTAAATATAGATTCTGATTTCCTTATTATAATTTGCAGCAAGTTGAAAATGGAGTTCACACACGGATATTAGTCACTATTTCAGTTTATATTCACTGAGTTTATGTTCAGATTAAGATGCTATCAATGAACTTGTCAGTGGCGAATTTTCCATATCTAAAATATTTGCTAGGATGACCGAGGTATTTTAAGCATGTAATCATATGGGATCTCTCAGAGAGAGGTCATGAGCTTGCGCTCCTTGTCTATACTAGAACTTCCTCTGTATTTAAACAAATTGTATGTGTTTTAGTCCTTTGGATGATTGAGCAGTGTTCTTAGAGGTGTCCAGTTTTCGTCTTATTATGTTGTTTTATCAGCTACAGATGAAGTTATGAATAATAATTGTCAATGCTAATTTAATTATTATGAGCAATAATTTGATCAAGTGCTAGACAAACATAGTTATCATTGCTACTTGAAGCTAGATATTATTATTTATGCTGCAGTTGCTATTGATATAAAGATTTAAATCATTGATGTAGCATATAACAAGTTGCTGAATGTGATACTAGTTTTTAGAATTCCTTAGCTGTGCGGTTACCATTTTTGACATTTGGTAAACCCATAAGTTGTAACAATTGTCTTATACCCTGATGAACATAGTAGTAATTATATGTATTATTCTCTAGTATGGCAATGTAAAGAAATCGTGGCCACTGGCAGTGCTTTGTATTATTTGTTAATTGTTTCTACCATACTGTGGCTATTGTAAGCTCCTTTAGAAACATCCTGCTGATATAATAATTCATTCTAATTTGTTGCAAGTAGAAAATGGAGTTGAAGAGCAACCTGACAGGTGGGAGATATTCAAGTTGACTCATTCTAAGAAAGGCTGTAAAGACCAATAGGTTGATGATGTATCTACCAAGGTAGTGGTGAGAATTGGTTTTTTCTTTTTAAGTTATGGCTTCATTATTACTCAAGTTAGTACTCATATTGAGCAATCATCTCTGAAAATGCTTTTTATTTAGTGTTGATATGTTAAACAGATCTGGCTCATCTCTTGTATCAGTTTCTATTTTAATATTGATATATGTTAAACAAATTGTAGATTAAGTCATATCCACAATGTATTTTCTAGGAATATTAGACTGAAGTTCTGTTATGGTAAATATTAAATGTATAAGATAGATAACATTGTAAAGCAATTGATCATATATAGCAACAAATATCATTGCCATTTATTATACTGCAGTTTGTGATCAAGCTTGAAATTAAGCTATTGTTGCTGCTTGTTATAATTGAATCCCTAGTTCGTACTCTATATAACTTCATTGCAAATGGAATATGAACATGCTGAGGAGGAAAGAAAGAAGTTGAATATTGAAATAACTCCACAAGTTAGAGAAGATATATGTGCGGAAGTTCTTGGGGTAGAAAAGCACAATATAGTGAGGGGGCTTGGAGCATGAGTCAAATGGTGGGATGCTCCCCACATTCATATTGAAAAGAGGGCAGTTTCAAAAATTGTGGAGGCTTTGCAAGCTAGATTCGAGGAACAACGTTTGGAGGCTGCAAGAATAAGAAGTGAAGCTGAAAGGGAGAAGGTTGAGGCTGTTAAGAGAGATGAAAGGATCATATCTGAACTTGCTAAACGGGAGAAGAAGATGGTTGAAGAGATGGAAAAATTTAAAAGAGATCAGATGGCAATAATGGAAGATAACTTGAAGATGGTGGAGTAAAGAGCAGTTCCAAAAATGGGTTAATGGATGAAAGAAGTTTGGATTTTCAGGCATAAACACAGCATCACAAGCATTTGTGGAGCAATTTACACAAGCTACTTCAACCCAGCCACAAAGTAATATTCAAGTTATTCCAACTCCATCTATGCAGCATGGATATTGCCCAGAAATGCCAAGAACTTTGACAAACTTATATGGTGAGTTATGGCAATGTAAATATCATGAGAATAGCTTTTGTTTTTGTGATAAACCACTCTCAATCTAATCTTAATGAAGTGGACATGGTAAATATAGATGGGCTAGAATAGTGATGTTCTTGGACAAGGAATTTTTGTTGTTGAAGGGGAAAGTCATAGTGGTCTTCCGCCTTCATCAACAATTACCTTGTTTTGATTTCCAAGAACTCTCAATGCCTTAGGAATGTATTCTGGAAACTATAAGAATAGTATTTTGTAATTATGTGAACAATTATGCTTTAGAAATGAGAAATTATATTTCCTTGTATCTATTTCAATTTGATGTGTTGGAATGAGGTCTTTTAGTATGCAATAAGTTACTGGTACAGGTTCTGGAAAAATCCTAGTGCATTTGAATTTTACTTTTTTACTGTGTAATAAATTACTGAAGGTGGAGAATGAAATTTTACTGTCTCTTTCACAGATTAATGTTTCTTACTTTGTCTCACTGATTTTAGTTTTGAACTAGTTCTCTCAGATTTTGTTGAAGTTAATTTTACATTCCAATTTTATTTATACAATATGAGAAACGAATGGGTCCCACAAAATAATTCACACTGATTTTTTTATCAGTGTGGAGAGACTAAAGGCCATCCCCTCAAATGAGACAGAAATTAAATGTGTGAGTGTAGGGTAGTTATAGGGCTTCCCACACAGATATCAGTGGCTATTTGAGTTTATATTCACTAATTTGAATAAGTGTGTAAAGTCAGTTTTGCTAGTAGTGCATATTGATTTCCTCTATGTCGTTGCCATAACGACCGAGCCATTCGAGAACCTCCCTGATCAAGCCTACTTCGAGCCATGAAACCCACCATGCTCTCACCAGAGCACTAATACCAAATTGATGGGGGATGGGTCCTAAAACATATGCCTAGAAGTAATAGCACACATTACTAGAAATAATTAGAACACAACTCATTATAGGCAGCTAGCAGTTATATTTTCACTATAATGTCAAAAAAGCTCCCTTATAAAGATAACAAACTCTTGCGTAAATAACATAAGAGTCGAATCAAAATAAGAAAAAGCAATAAATGGAAAATAACAAAAAGAATATCAAATCTACCCAATTAATAATAATAAAAATACCGCTAAATCTATGCAATTACAAATAAGATATGAGAAGGAATTTAGCATTCATTTGTGAAAACTGACCAGGTTTTTTTTTTTTTTTGAAAGGGTTTAAGAGCCCCATCAGATGTTATTATTGTTGGAATTATTATACCGTGAGGGTGACGTGGTTCCTAAACCTCGAGTATGATTACATGCATCTGCAAAGAGAACGTCCTCAATAATAGAGGGAGTCTCCTCAATCCAAATATCATCAAAATACGATAAACTAGCTAGGTTTATTGCTGCCTTGACTTTAGTAGATATTAAAGTCACTTAATTAACTTCCATATGCTCCTGCATCACTTTCCACTTTCGACTTCCCAGTTAGCTCTTCCTCTCTATCATTCACTCATTTACTCGTAATAGATTTCCAAATTAATGTCTTTTATAACAAGATGCTAATTTGCAGTAACATTGTAGGTATTTAATGTTACGGTCATCCTGTCTCGCAATGCCTATCTAGTAGATATTGTGCACGAGACATATGGGCGTGTTCTAAGCCTCAACTCAATTTGTTGGAAAGCAGAGCAAAATTAGCTTGGTATAGCTATCAACATTTAACACATTCACTCTGTATCATCACATTGATTCTATATCATTAGACATTAATAGGGCTAGAATAGCTTTCCTTTTTGTATCCTAGAATCAAGCTGTATTCTTGTATATATGTTACACAGATCAATAGAGCAATGATTATCACGAGCAAATCTGTCTTTGTTGTTTTTCATGGTTTCAGAGTAGGACTAGATCCTGACTCTTCTTCTTCCCTGCTGCACTCTATCTTCTCGTGTAGCTTGCTCTCTAGTCTCTCACCGACCCAACCAACATGGGTAAAGACGATATTCCACCTTCAAAAGACCACGGCAAATCACATGCCGATTCCTCCAACCCTCCTATATCCGAAATGTCAAAATCAGACCTTTCTAATCCTTATTACACCCATCATTCAGATCATCCAGGGCTAGTCTTAGTCTCCAAACCATTGAATGGAGACAACTACATAGGTTGGAAGAGGGCTATGACATTGGCTCTCAATTCTAAAAACAAGCTTGGCTTTGTGAATGGTTCAATCAAAGCTCCATCACCCGAAGCTGACCCAGAAGGATATGCGACCTGGTCAAGGTGCAATGACATGGTCAATTCATGGATCGTTAACACAGTAAGTTCTGAAATTGCTGACAGTATAATCTACTATCCTACAACTCATGAGGTATGGGAAGATCTAAGTGAGCGTTTTTCACAAGGCAATGCCACTCGCATATTTGAAATTCAGCGAGACATCGCTTCACTCAGGCAAGAACAACAATCAGTTTCAGCATATTACACGAAATTGAGAAGTTTATAGGATGAATTGGCATCATATTCAGAAGCATCACAAGGAGCACAGGCAGATCTACAAAAGCTCATGCAATTCTTGATGGGATTAAATGAGACTTACAGTGCAACCCGCGGTCAAATCCTCTTGATGAATCCCCTTCCCAGCGTCAGACAAGCATATGTCGTCGTTGCCCAAGAAGAAAAGCAACTTTTCATTGCTGCAGCGAAGTCCAGTTCAAGTGCTGCTGCCATGGCTGTCCGGAGTGGTGGCCGGCTGAACCAGTTCGGCAGCAGAGGAGGTCGTGGTGACCGACCGAATTTTCAAACCGGTGGGATGTAGAACGCGGCTTCACCGTGCGTTTTGGTTTAGGTCGAGGAAGGGGAAGGCCGCACTATACCTATTGTGGTGATCCAGGACATTGGGTCCAAACCTGCTTTCACTTGATTGGTTTTCCTCCGGTCATCCCAAGGCAAAGCAAGGATTGGGAAATTTCCCCAAGAAGCAGCCCATTGCCACACCAGTCGCGCCCGTGCCCTCTCCTTCTGCTAATCAGGTTACTACGACGGGAATAGTAGAAGAGGAGAATGGATCAGCAATTACTTTATCTGAGGCCCAATTCAAACAGTTTTTAGCTGCTCTCCAACAAGCCCAAAGCCCAATCCAAATACTGGCTCGAGTTCCAAAGCCAATGCAGTAACGCAACCAGGTTTGTCTAGAGTCGCTTCCCGCAATTGGATAATTGATAGTGGGGCAACAGATCATATTACTTCATGCTCTCAATTGTTGAATAAAAATAAAAATTATGCATTACCGCCTGTTTTGCTACCTAGTGGAGACAAAGTGCATATTGAAGCCACAGGTTCTTTGCCTCTGAGTACTGCATATTATCTACATGATGTGCTGTTTGTGCCAAAGTTTAAAGTTGATTTAATGTCGGTTAGCCGTTTGACAAGAGGTCTGAATTGTTCAATGACATTCTATCCTTATTGGTGTATTTTGCAGGATCTGGCTATGAAGAGGACGATTGGTTTGGGTAAAGAACGTGATGGGCTATACTATTTGGTGGCACTAGTGACGGAACAAACCAGACCTTCCAGATCATCTTCCAACCTTGCCATTTCCTCTACCAATCTTTGGCATAATCGCTTGGGTCATGTTTCTTCTCCATGTTTAAGTCACATAGCAAAGAATTTCTTGCATTTTTCCATTCAGCCAACTAATAATTGCCATGTATGTCCCTTGGCTAAGCAGAGTCGATTACCATTCAGTTCTATTTTTATTTCTTCTACAAGACCATTTGAAATAATTCATTGTGATATTTGGGGTCGTTATCGACACCCTTCTCTTTCTGGTGCCTTTTATTTTCTTACTATTGTGGATGATTTCACCCGATTTACTTGGGTTTTCTTAATGAGGTACAAAGATGAAACACAACCAATTTTGAAGCATTTTTTTGGCTCACATTCTCACTCAATTTGACTCTCGCATTAAAACTTTCCGAAGTGACAATGGTAGTGAATTTCTTTCACTTCGCTCTTTTTTTCATGATAATGGCGTTGTTTTCCAACATTCTTGTGTTTACACGCCTCAACAAAATGGGGTCAATGGCATTGTTATCCTGGTGGCTCGTGCCTTAAAATTTCAGGCTTATCTTCCTCCACAATTTTGGGGGGAGTGTGTTCTCACAGCCATCCACATAATCAATCAGTTGCCATCACCCATCCTTTCTTACAAAACTCCTTTTGAGCTTCTTTACTCAAAACCGCCTTCTTTTTCTCATCTTTGGGTTTTTGGATGCTTAGCTTATGCCACTAATGTGCACCCCACTCATAAATTTGACACCCGAGCAATTCCTTCCATTTTCATTGGTTATCCGGTGGGACAAAAAGCCTTCAAACTGTTTAACTTATCGACTAAGAAAATTTTTACAAGTCAAGATGTTAGATTTCATGAAGATGTGTTTCCTTATGCCTCAACTCAGCCCACTCTTCCTTCTGCCCCGTTGGCCCATGACCCAGGCCCACTTCCACTTCTCACTGATTGCCTTTTTTTATTCTAATTATGACTCCCAAGTCAACTTGCCCACGCCTCCTTCTTCTTCTTCACCTGCCCGTCCTTCCATAGACGCCAATCTTGGCGCTTCCTCTATACCACCTCCGCCTCCTCCCGTCCGGCCCACAGCGTCTCTTCTTCAGTATTCCCGCCGACCCAAGACGCCTGCCCCACTACCCCTCGCCCCTCCTCCTTCGACTTTCTCCACCCCTATTCCTACCCCCCTGATGTCCCCGGTGCCAGGATGGTCACCATCCCCTCCATCTTCTTCGTCTCCTCCCCCCTCACCTCCACCCGATGCTATTCCAGACCTGCCTCCCCCGGCCCACCACCACTCCTTCGCTCCACCCGCTCTATTGCGCCTCTGGCTCCGTTCGCCGATATCGACTTCTCCAAAACCTCAATCTAACGCTTGCACTTACCAATCGTCCTCCTTCCCGCCAGGTCCTACCAAAGGTACGCAGTATCCATTGGCAAATTATATCTCTTATCATCGCTACACTTCTGCCTACTCCTCTTTTGTTGCTCATCTTAGTGCTGTCACTGAACCGACCTCTTATTCTGAGGCGGCCACTGTTCCAGAATGGAGGGATGCCATGCAATCTAAGTTGGAGGCCTTGCAGTCCAATGGTACGTGGTCCCTTACCACGCTGCCCCCTGGGAAAATTCCAATTGGTTGCCGATGGGTTTACAAGGTCAAGCATAAGTCTGATGGTTCAATTGAACGATACAAGGCCAGGTTGGTAGCCAAAGGCTACACGTAGTTGGCAGGTATTGACTATCAGGACACCTTCTCTCCTATTGCTAAAATTGTTACAGTCTGTTGTCTCCTTGCCTTAGCTGCGTCTCATGGTTGGTCCCTTTTTCAACTCGATGTCAACAATGCCTTTCTCCATGGCAACCTGGATGAAGAAATTTATATGTCTCCGCCGCCTGGGCTCCGGAGACAGGGGGAGGAGCATTTGGTTTGTCGGTTGCATAAATCCTTGTATGGTCTGAAATAGGCTTCAAGGCAGTGGTTTTCTAAATTTTCAGAAGTTATTCGGTCTACTGGTTTTGTGCAATCTAGAGCAGACTACTCTCTTTTTACCAAGAGGCAAGACAAGTCTTTTACAGTCTTATTGATATATGTTGATGACATATTAATTACTGGCAATGATCCTGTGAGTATAGCTGATGTCAAGAAATTTTTGCATAAAACATTTCGTTTGAAAGATCTTGGCAGTTTAAAGTATTTTCTTGGCATTGAGGTTTCAGCATCTAAGAAAGGGATATTTATTTGTCAGCACAAGTATGCGTTAGAAATTATAAAAGATGCAGGATTATTGGGTGCTGCCCCTGTTGACACACCCATGGAATGTGGATTAAAGTTGTCAGATAAGATTGAGTTACTCAAAGATCCAGAGAAGTATAGGCGTTTGGTTGGAAGATTGATTTATCTCATAGTGTCAAGGCCAGATATTACATATCCTGTTCATATATTAAGCAGGTTTATGTATCAGCCTGGAAAAGCTCATTGGGAGACAGCTTTGCGAGTGGTACGCTACCTCAAGTTAGCTCCTGGTCAAGGCTTGTTCTTTTCCTCAAATAGTGATCTTCGGCTACGAGCTTTTTGTGACTCAGATTTGGCAAGATGTCCAAGTACAAGAAGGTCTACTACAGGGTATTGTGTGTTCCTAGGGCCTTCTTTAATTTCATAGAGGTCGAAACGTCAGAAAACATTCTCTCTTTCTTCAGTTGAAGCAGAGTATCGTGCTATGACAGGTGTTTGCTGTGAATTGACTTGGTTACTTTATTTGCTTAAAGACCTGGGGATTTTACACCAGGAAACGACATTGCTCTATTATGACAACAAGGCTGCTTTACATATAGCAGCAAATCCAGTGTTTCATGAACGTACAAGGCATATAGAAATGGATTGTTACTATATCACTGATAAAATCCAAGATGGTTTAGTGGAGACACGGTTTGTGAGTTCTGGAAATCAACTGGCTGATGTTCTGACTAAAGCTCTTGGCAAGGAGGACTTCGAGCTTATGATTCGCAAGTTGGGTGTGCAGGATATCCATTCTCCAACTTGAGGGGGAGTGTTGGAAAGTAGAGCAAAATTAGCTTGGTTTAGCTGTCAACATTTAACACATTCACTCTGTATCATCACATTGATTCTATATCATTAATTAGACATTAATAAGGCTAGAATAGCTTTCCTTTTTGTATCCTAGAATCAAGCTGTATTCTTGTATATATGTTACACAGATCAATAGAGCAATGATTATCACGAGCAAATCTGTCTTTGTTGTTTTTCACAATTCAAGGTGAACATTTTTGGAAGGATTCTAATATCTTGATTTTTGATAAATTGCATTGGGGTAAATCGTAGTGCCTTGATCATTTTAGAGGTTCTTGCATAAACATAAATTTTCAAGAGGCATGAGAATAAGTTCTACCATTCTGCAGTTAATCAAGATGAAATGAATAATGAGATCTAATAAGCCATTGTTAAGAAAAATAGATAACTTAATATCTCTCAGAGAAGAAAAGCAAAGTAGGCTCAAATTCTCACTCAAAGTTAAAATTAAGTCTAATACTCATCTTAACATGCATCAATCAATTTCCAATCATCACACTAATCTATCCATCAATTGCAATAATACTCTAAGCATGATAATCATGACAATCCATTAGGAACTACTTGAAATTTAAAACCAATACATGCTTAGTATCCTCTTGTAACCATAACATTTTTCCGTAAAGTTCAGTTACATCATTGCGTTTGGAATATTCCTCAGACCCAAAGAAAATAAACCTAATTAGATTTTTTTTTTTCTAAATAAAAGACAAAAGATTAACGACCTAAAAAATAGCAAAAGTTACAATTTCCTTCCCTCCACTAAGATTGCCCTCAATGTTTGACCAATGTTCACATGCAATGAATAGAACTAAGTATAGAAAAAGAGAGAAAAGAAAACAACAAAAACAAATATAGTTCAGAAGAGTAGAGAATGCTCATTCTTGTAAACCTCCCAATGCAGACGTTTAGAGAAAAACCGAAGAGACCAACCTTAAGGCTATTAAGCCTTGACTTCCTAACGTAAGCGCCAATTCGAAGATGCTCCATTAAAGCTCCATTATGCTGTAAACATTCGGGAATAAAATTGTTGCAAAACTAAACTTTAGTAAAAACTTTGCAGACGACCTTTCCGATTGAGACATTGTTAACTTAATTAAATACTTTAAAAAATAATCACTATGTAAAAAAATGAATACTGAATTCTTCAAATCTTTTTAGCAAGTACAAAAGAATGATGGAATTCTTTATCCAAGCAGTATGGAATTCTTCAGATCTACAAATCATAATTCATGAATTCATATGAAATTCCTCTTCGTAAGTGAAAAAAATAAAAATAAAGATTTGATATTTAAAAAAGAAATAAAAAAAAAAAGGAAAAGGAACAAAAAAAAATGGTATACACGTGCTATCCGAGTCATGAATCAAGAGAGGAGGGCACAAGGGGAGGATTCATAGGCAGCACAATCCTCACTTCTTAATTATTCACCAAACGCGTCGCTATTGTTGACACACCCACCAGCTAACCCAAATTGACATCTCCAACAAAAATGTAAATGACCTCCGGGTAAAAACCAGAATTACTCCCTGAGGAGATCATGAATGGACGTTGGGGAATTATGCATGATTGGATAATTTGCCTCGTATTTTTAATTTTATTTATAAATCAAGGAAAAAAAAAAGCAAATACAAAGAGACAAGGTGCAATTTGCAAAGCAAGATAAATATCGAATGGCGCATATTTCGATGCGTCCTTGGTCCTAGAACTTGTCCAGAACCCATTTTGTTTTACGTCCCCATATTTCAGTTTCACCATGATTTCTGACTTGGGTTCTCCATAGTTCTATTCTTTAGTCCATTCTAGTCTCTCACGTATATAACGTTTGTCTTCTCTCTCTCTCTTTTTTTTTTTTTTTCCCTGGGTTGTAAACTTTGGAGTTCACAATGGCTGTGGCTATGGCTTCTTGCAGTCTTGGGCTTAGCTTGAACACTAGTAATTCTAGTTTGAAGAAACCACTTGTAAACCCATTACCAACTGGGGCTTTGCTGGAAGGCTCTCCTGTGTTTGGTTCTAAAAGCATCAGCATTGTTCAGAAGGGAAGGTATGGTGTTTGTTTGATTGGAAATTACTCCTTCCCTGTTTGCTTTAATGGGTATGTTTTAATTCTATCAGATATTGTTCCCAGAAATTTCATTGCTTTTGCAAAGTAAGTGGTGGAAATGCTGTTCATTTTTGCATTTGGGCTGCTTATGGATCTCCCCTTCTCCTGTCCTGTCAATAGAAATCTTATTTGTTTTTCAGTTGAGCTAATAGAAGCGTTTTGTTTTGTTTTTGGGTTCTTCATTTCATGTAAAGTTTCTGGTACCCCGAAGTCTTAATTATATTGATGGGTGATGCCTTTTCCAATTTCAGATTATTATGTTTTGTGTGTGAATTAATCACTTGATGCTTCTGTGTTTTGTATGTATTGAGTAGTTTCTGGTCCAAAATCAAGTTTATTCATCTTGTCTGTTCTGTTCAAAAGTATTTACAGTCCCACAGATTAGAATATAAACATAAATTGCAGAGAGTTTGGTATGAAATTTTGGGGACATCAGGTTATCATTAGTACGGTTCTGATGTCAAGTATTTTTGTGACTGCTCTCTTTGACATAAGTTGACAAGTTTTGATTAGAGGTTGTGTAAAATCATGTCTTTTGAGCCCAAGGCCTTGATTCTGGTTCAAATTCTAGGTCCCCGAACCGCATTGAGAGCTGATAGACGATATTGGGTCGTAGTGCTCAAAACATTTGATTCTCGTATCTATC
>LYNE01006758.1:0-11079 GCA_001662545.1 Rosa x damascena | reverse complement strand
TTCACTGGACGACAATAACACGATTATTGGAGGCAATAATATGATATTTGGGAGGCAATAATATGATTACTGGGGGGCAATAATATGGTTACTGGGTATTCTCCGGTCGCCGGATTCCTGTCCCCGGTCGCCGGATTCCGGACTCCGGTCACCGGATTCCTGTCTCAGGTCACCGGTCACCGGTCACCGGAGTCGGCGGTCGGCCGCTGGTCACCGAAGTCCAGCAAGGTGGAGGATGATTTCTCCCTCTAAGTGAGAAAGAAGGAGAGGGCAAAAAAGTCCCAAAAATAAATAAAAAGAAATAAAAAAGAATTAATTGGGTAAAGGGGAAATAATCTCTTAGAGTGTTTTGGGTAAATGGGGTTTTTAAACTCTTGGTGGAGCAGGTGGGCAATTTTTAAGCTGAAATTGGGTAAATGATCATTTCCCCTTTTGTTTGTTTATCTTTTTGTACATATATGTATATTGAGATTTGTCACAAAAAATACTCGGAATGTGTTGGCCCTTTGATTTTCTAGGACATTTTAGGGTAGATTTTGGCTGAGCTTCATGATCTTTAAAAAGGTTGAATTACTTAGGTAATGACTCTTTTGACAGTCCCATCGGGATGAGTCATTATGTGTAATTTCGCTAATCAATGCAATGAGTTGACAATTCTCTAAAAAAAAAAAATGTATATTGCATTATAATTTATTGATCATCTATCCAAATATGTCGTTACATAACTGTGCATTCACATAATTAAATCTAAAAGTAAGATCTTGATTTTGTCGTAATCTAATTAATATGTCATTTAGATTCCGACGTCAAAATCAAGATCTTACTTGTAGATTTAATTATTGTCAATGCACAGTTATGTAACCAAATATTTGGACAGATGATCAATTATAACGCAAAATACATATATATGAAAACAATAAACATAACAACTTTATAAAGAAGTTTAACTATAATGAACAATTTTGTCATCACTCAAATCATAAATATTACGTGAGTGAGTACAGCAAACTTTTAGCACTTGTACACGTTAATATGTCATCTAAATTCCGACAAAATCAAAACCCTATTTTAGATCTAATGATTGTGAATGCACATTTATGTCCAAATATTTGGACACATGATTAATGAACCCAACATTTTGATCAATATGAAGAATCTACCCCTTGCCTATCCAAGCCTTTCATACAAACGCTTGAACCTGACAGAAAAACAAACAGATCCAGTATGGGTTCAAGCAAAGTTGAGGTAGGTCAAGTGTTTAATGGTGTTGTGGAAGGTCATTTCAATGACGGGTTTCAAATGAAGGTGAAGATAGGAGATACTAATCGAGCTGAGGGGCGTTGCATTTCATCCTGTCAATCCCTCCACCAAATGTGGTTCCCCATAGATATTAAGATGGTGACAAGAAAGGATCTTTCCATACCAGCTCTGCATTCTTTTCTTTATCGAACAGGATTGACAAAGTAAGATATGGATCAGCCTCCGACTCGATCCCTTAACCCTATTCGAATGGAAAATTAAAAATGAAACCGAGTATATATTAGTTTTAGATGAAGACTAAATAGTTGTTTTATTTAATTTGAACCAATCTCCACTGCTCTCCTTACCCCACGTGCACTTGCAAACCATGCCAGAGCCCATTCTCAAAACCAAAACTTGTGTAGACAGAGCCATGATCATAAAAATGAATTGTAATCTTAATCTTAATTAACAATCAAGCTACACAATTTTTGACAATGGATTCGGTAGTGTTATATTATGTAGAATTGTAGACTAATAGTCAACTTACATGTTCCGCGGAAAGCACCTGAACCAGAAATTACATATATTAGAATTAGATCAAGAAACAACTATTTGATTGATGAAAACTAAAAAGAACAACCAAGAATCTAATATACAAATAAAACGTAATGAATTCACATTCCAGATTTTAGTACATGTATACCTTCTGTTCCATTTTGTCAATGAAGTCCTCATTCTCCTCAACTTTGGCAAATTCTGCATTCACCGCTGTTTAAGGGAGAGGAAGATCGTTCTTCTTCTGACATGAACCCAGATTCCACATCCGCCTCATCATCTGTAATATACTCCTCTAGGCCATGCTTGAGCTCTCCATTAAATATGCATGTTCAACCGTAACAACCTGAAATACAAACAACATATATTAATAAAGACCAAGCTCAAGAAGACAGAACTGGAACTTGAGGAAAAATAATGTGCTAAAGAATAATGAACTGAATGGAAAGCTAGCTAGAGAATGAAAACACACCCACAGAGGAATCGATTCTTCGTTCTCTCTTCTAAGCTTATCAAGCTCTCTCACAATCACAGTCATAGCTAGCTAAGCTTGTGTTTTGCATTGAAGGGTTTAACACAGCTCCTCATATTTATAGCACTGTGAATGCTGGAGGTGAGTTAGGCTGTCACAAACAGAAGCTAATTCGAGTCTGAACCTGCCCGGAAAACGTACTAAAGTGCTAAATAACAGAGGTAGAGTTCATTATACAAGGCCAGATCTAGAAACGAATGTGCAAATTGGGTGTTTTTTTTTTCTGCTACTCTCTTCACATGAAATTTCTGTGAGTGCCCAGTATTTGGTGCTCCCTGAGTTTGAGTTTGTTTGACGATTATGGGCTTGTTGAAGGTGATTGGTGAAATTACTTGTATCTTTTACTGTGTGAAGAAATCCGTTCTATTTGTTCAAAAAAGAAAAGAAGAAAAAAAAAATGAAAGATGAGGAACATACATAAGAATATGGGACTAGCAACCATAGTTCACGCCAAGTATTTGGAGTTTATGCTTGATGGAAAACTCGACCTAATCTTGATTAATAGATTTAGTGTCGGACATTATACTATAGAACTATTACGTACATGTTTGAACTTACAAAATCATCAAATTAGAGCAAGTTCACCCACTATTCACTACTTTTTAGTGTTAATTTCACCATCTGGGTCACGAGCACAGTGTATAATTTCGTGCCCTGGGACACCCGGTACAGTGTTCTGGGTCACCATGGTGACCTGCACAGTGTATTTCGTGACCCAGATATAGTGAATAATAAGTGACCCGGTGACCCAACGGGGCATGAACTTGCTTTAGTACCCAAAATCAATAAATGTAATAAAAGAAGTATATTAGTCATATTTCTGTCTCATTACTTTAAAAAATGGGCATCTGCATTATATATATATGTGTGTGTAAAAAAACTTGTTGCTCAATGCGAAAAATGCAAAGAGAATAGCACGTGAAAACATTATACGTAACGGTGAAGTTATGTATATTTGGTATAAATGGGACTTCTACAAATAGAATATACGCAGTTTCGCTATAACATATAGCTTTGTCGTTACTCAGTAATAGCAATAGCACATGGAAAAGTTTGTCACCATTTAAAAATAAAACAAGATTATAATGATGTGCACGTTAATATGTTATCATCTACATTTTGACAAAATCAAAATCTTACTTTAGGATGTGAAAAGTTATATGTAAAATTGTGTTGTTACTCAGCATGGAAAATACATACAAATAGAATGTACGTGGAAAAATTATACGTTATGGTGAAACTATGTATCTTCAATAAAAATTGGCATTGCAAACAAAATACATGCAGTCTCACTATCATTCATGTATGGGTTTTACAGGTCATTGGTGATCACAAGATGGGTTCTTTTGAATGCGAATTAGTTTTTCACCGAATTCAGGGTTTTAGGTTGGTTTCTCACATATGGGTTTTATGGGTCACTGGGTGATTACAAGATGGGTTCTTTTGAACGCCTTAGTTTTTCTCTGATCGAATGTGTATTTTTTTCCATTGACAGGTGAATTTGATTATGTAAATCCTATTGAATCTAGTTAATTCGCTAAATCTTAATTGGTGGTGACGTTTCTGAAACAGTGACAAGAGACGATGAGGTGCCTGGGGAGCGTAATATGGCCTTTGAAACAGTGTCAAGCGATGAAGAGGCGCATGTGGAGCTGGCCTTTGAAATGGTGACATGCTTATGTAGAGTATAATCTGGCCACTGAAATGGTGACAAGAGATGATGAGGCCCCAAGTATAATCTGGCTGCTGAAATGGTGACAATAGATGATGAGGAGACTGAATCTAACTCTACCAGATGACAACCCAAAGACACTCAGTTCTTTGATTCAAGGATCCTTTGGAGTATGGCTCTAAGAAAGATGTTGGCTCTTGACCAAATTCTCAACCAGTCGACACAAGAGGATTGTACATTAATTGCAAGATTATATTTCTGCTTATTTTTTTTAGGGCTAAATACTAGTTAGTACCCTATGGTTTAGGTCCAAAATTAATTCAGGCTCTGGACTTCTAATTTTATCAAAAACACCATTGCACTTTCAATTTTGATCTAATAGGTCCAATTCGTTAATATTCTGTTATGGGTTCAAGTTATAGTTGGATCATTTGTTGAAAAACTATTTATTTTTATTAGTAGGACTCACTCCTAAATTGACTATGCAGACCATCTCGACACCACATCATAAATCATAGGCTATGTATGAGCCACATTAACAAGTTAAATAACTCAGTTGTCGGAAAACTAACAAATTGGACCTATTAGATCAAAATTGAAAGTGCATGGGTGTTTTTGATGAAATTAGAAGTTCAGAGACTGAATTGATTTTAGACCTAAACCACAGGGTAGTAATTTGTATTTAGCCCTTTTTTTAGTTGGTTTTGAAAATGGATTTTATTGTTTTAGGAATGGAGTCCTTTTAGTAATTGTTAGTTCTAAAATGTAGTTTTCTTCTATGATATATCCTCGAACATATGGAGAAACCAACTAAAAGGACATAGTGTATGTTTTTTTATATGAAGAAGTCAATTTTCAGTGTTAGGTATTCTCACAATAGTTATCGAACCCATTAGCAGGGATGTGTGTCAATGTTGATATGGCTTGGTGGATGGTGTAGTGCCTCCTGAGAGAATCAATTGGAACTTGATTACTCACTATATTGAGCATCCTATGCCAATCAAACCACCTGCAAAGCCGGCTGCACCAATTCAGCCTCAGCCTCTCAGGTTGAATATGAATGAGAATAGAAGATTACCTAGGTAGCGGCGCAGAGGTAAACTGGGAAATATGTTGGAGAAAGGCATCACTGAACACCTCAAGCCGAAAATTTTGATGAACATAGTGAAGGAGCTCTTTTGTTCTGAAGTAGAACTAAAGGAGATGAAGACCGCTGCCATTGCACGTCAAGAAGCTCACCAAATGAGAAACAAAGCTCGTAGACTAACTCCTTTTGAGGGTTGTGAGAAGAAATTAAAGAAGCTATTTGGCGGTCAGAACAAGCAGAAGACTAAGGTGCAGGCGTTTGGTAACATTTTCAAGTCATTTTTTTTTCATTTTGTAAAATAAAAACACTTGAACTTCTACATCTGCCTCAGCTTATAGTCGGAGTTGATACTCCTCTAGAAACATTAAAGAAGAAGCTTCTCAAGGATGATGGTTACTCTTCGTTGGGAAACAGATACAAAATATACACCACAGAGTTGTATGATGATCTGGATGAAGACATTTTGTACCTTATATGATGGCTTCTTATTAATTGTCCTCTTATATGATCTGGTGGTATATATGCTTCCCAAATCTCTCACTTGGGTTGTATGCCTTTATAAGATTATTCTTATATTCTAAGAAACGTATAGACTTTTTTGACTTACTTTTAAGCGGTTTAAGAGCTTCAAATACTGCATTCTGAAAGCGGTTGATGTAAGATCAAATATGGACATAACACATATCATCATAAAGTAATTGATGATTAGCTTAATATCAATCCTAGTTTAACATGGATACAAACAATAAATCTATACTAGTGACTTAATGAAGTAGTGTATCAATTCATTAAGGATAGTAATCCATTGCTTAGTCTACAAGAAAGGCTACAAGTTGTGATACATTAGGAATCTAAGTAGGAAACCTAAACCGATATGGATAGCTTTAATGGGAAGCTTCTTGAGGGTTAAGTCTCCTATATATATACAGATGAATTGGTCCCTGATTACTACCACGACTATTGCATAAGTTCTGTCCATTGAGAAGCAAGTTGGTAAGTAACAGAAGACTATATTCAGTGTTCGTGTTTGCAGCTGCATAAGATGGAATCCATGACAGTGATTGCTGAAGGTAAGCCTTGATCCTTTAATGATTGTTGTGCATATGTTGTGAGCATGTAACTATGGTTTTACAGTTGATTATTAGTTTAAAGTTGTTAGCTATTAAAGCAACTTCTCTGTTTTCCTTTGAAATACATCCAATTTGTTCTAGCAACTTAACTTGGTTTTTTATTGTAATTTTGTCAGTTAAATCTGCAAGATTCTCAATTTTAGTGTCGTTGTCTATCAACTCTATCCAGCATTTTAATCTTCTAGCCAGCATGACATCTTTATTTGTTTCTAACATTTTTAGTTCAAAAACGTTTATTCCATCACTTAATTTCTTTTCAATCATACAATCAAAATCATATTCAGAATCATTCTCTAAATGGCACCATTTCAAAGTGTTATGCAAAAACTTAAACGCTTCATTAACACCAGTGTTAACATCGTTGACATCTAAGTCGTCTTCTATGTACTTGCTGCATTCTTCGTCTAAGTATCTGTTGTATTCTAAACTTATATCAATCACCTTAAGCTTTGTTTGTGTGCCTTGAGATTCAATCTCTAAATTCTTAGATAGAGAGATCATGGTGTTGAACAAAATGATAGCAAGTCCAGCCAAAGATGCATCCTTTATTAACTTTTCTAATATATTTGAGTATCCACTACCAGAAGCACTCACTTTTTCATACCAACTCGTAAAATTTGATACTTGCCTACATATTTTCAGTTCCACAATCTTTCCTTTATGTATTTTACCATGTTCTGGAATTAACACGCTGAGCTTCCATGCTTGCTGAAGATACTCTAAAAGATTATAGCACACATCTTTCGAAAGAATTGGAAAGTCATGTTGAATTTCAAGGTCAACATGTTTTATTATGTTAGAACTAAGTTCTAGGGAGTTGAAAGATATTGGACTCTTCAAGAACTTTAAAAAACGATATGCATAAATAATAATAGTATTTCGAATAAAGTCACGAAAATAAGGTGGCCTTCCATCAATTTCTATGGATGGCAAGTGATAATGATATGATTTCCAGAGCATGAGTCATTATATATTTTCATTGTATGTCAAATTATCAACTATTTGTTTAAAATCTTCTCAAAAAAAAAAGGGTAATTGTTTAATTTTTTAAATTTTATAGTTGCAGCGTGAGGCTTGTGTCCATGATACTCTAAAATTAAGCGTTCAACTTAACCTTACAAAATATAATATAGTCGTTAAATGCTAAGGATCGTTTGATGCCAAGGACCGAGGGTATACAAGTTAATCACACAAAACAATCTATTTCTAAAACTAAAGAAAAATGTAAAAAAGAGAAAGATGGTGAGATAGAGAAGGGGCTAGAAGAAACAAAAAATAAAGAAAACAAATTTTTAATAGGATTTTGAAAATCAGATGGAGAAAGGATAGAGACTGGGAAGTTCACCAACAAACATGCTCAAGTTTATTATCCTAGTTTCGATTATTAAGTTTATGAAAAAGGTTTCAATAAAAAAAAAAATCATGAACGCACGCATAAGTTCTTATTACTTCTCTAGATTACTTAAGCAAGATGAAGACACCATTACTAAGCCTTTAGAACAAACAATCAAGGTATATAACACTATCCTATCAACAATTTATTCTAAGCATAAATCACATGTGTAAGTTTGATCAAAACAAGAATCAAATAGTAGTGTGGAACGCCTACCTAGCATGCAACTCTCATTATTTGATTTGGTCTATTGTCCTATAGACTTTGTTACCTATGAAACAAGCATTATTAATCATTCAGGAGATTAAAATATCTATTTCTAGCCCCACTCACATGCTCATAATATTTTATGTGTACATCATAAAACATAAACATGCAAGAGTTATCCATCAAGTGAAATCAAATAATCAATTTTCATACTGAAGTAATTTCGAAACCAAGAATCAAAACGCATCATAGACTAGTTTGTATCTAATGATATAGCTCCCTATAGTACTTAAGAACGTCTTTTTTGGCTGTGGCACACTGCACTATTGGAACTCATGACTACTCCTGACAAGTGATCAAATCATGTATGTACTAAGTATTATTGACTTAACAGAATCTCTCCACCCTCTCCTCTCCTTCTCTATTCCTAGTAATTTGATCAGCGAATTGAAAGCCATATGGCAAATGCCCGAGTATAAATTGTCAATCATTGATTACTATAGTTCTTTTGTGGTCTGTCCGTATCACAAAGCTAATCAACGTACGTCATCTGTAATGGTTCATTTCTAAGCTAAAAGAGTTATTACAGTTAGAGTTCCGGGGTTTAGTTTTCACTAGAAATTGTGCCCGCACTTTGCCGTGGGTTTTGGAGCTAACACAATGTTATTTAAAGACTAAATTTAAAAGCATAGAAAATATAGTTGACATGAACATTATATTAACTAAAGATTAAGTCTGTTTTACAACAAAATATGAAGTAGATCAAGTCCCTCCATCAGCTTCCCTCCTTTCCAAATATCTCTTCAGCTTGACCTGAATGGAAAACAAACATTGTATAATTAGGAAATACCATAAAAAATGAAAATACAAAACTAAAAAGAAACCATGTACTAAAATTTGACTGTTGATTGTGGCAAACCTCTGGAAATATGGGAGAATCCAATACAGTGCTAATTAAGACATAATCATTTTTCAACAATCAGTTTGGTCATGATTGAAATTCATGTTGTATAGGATGGTTGTTTATTTTCAGTCCTTTTATGTTTGCCTTTGATTCTAGTTGGGATTAAAATTAAAATTCAAATAGGGGTAACCTGAAATGCCCTTTTTCCTTCCACAGTTGATAAGGTCTCTCGAGGTATGCCTGGTATCACAACGTGCATAGAAGTTGAAAGATTTTTTTTGATCAAATAAACTCATATATAACAACTAATCTATTGTGGGCCAGCGTTGTAGGTTTTTGAAAATTTTATTGTCTAAATTAATATTACATGTACTCTTATTGCAAAGAAATATCACCTATACATAGTTCACTTGATGATCCATATCTACTCTTACAACATGCACAGTAGATCATTCTGTGGTCCAAAATCTCAAAGAACACCCACCTTCATGAATCGATGATTGAGTACAGTGTGCCTTCGGCCGTTTCCGGAGTCAGGATTTAGCTTGTGTGAAACATTGTTTAGAACAATATGCAAGCGACAGGGACGTGCACGCGACAATGCAAAACTAATGAAATAGCAGCTGATGATTTAAGAATACATAAGTTGGTAGCTCATTGTTGAGCTTGTGGATCAATGCAGAGAAACAGAAAATTAGGCAAAATCCTTGGACATTGGCAGCTCATCCTATTGGCAAGTATTGAAGTAGGCAAGAAGAAGCACATCAGTAATTCTATATTTATGTACAAGCCAGACCAATAATGCTATGGTGTACATCTTGGAACCAGAGAGAAAAATGTGCGAGTACATGCAGAAACAACTACACTACACAGGCAATATCTGAGTAACTTTGCTCCTCCTACACCAGAAAATTTGTTCATATTGGAATCGTGTGGAGCAACATATATGACTTCAAACTTCTTTGGATTCGAAGATATATCATACTTAAACAGACATTCTAACCTATCAAAGTAAACAGATCCAACTAAGCCTCATTGCTTCCAAGTAACAACTTCTTCTACATCTTGGAGCTTCTATTAATCTCAATCAAAAGGTTCTAGAATAGCAATAACCTTTCAGACAAGCTAACAATTATTCATGACTCAACGAATTAACTACTGCAATTCTAATATAAACATGTCATATGTCGAAGAATCCTAAAAATATGGATTAGGCAGATTTCCTGAGACCAGATTATTAGAAAATATTAAAGTAGGGAAGAAAAACCACATCCATGGGTCCATCCTGTTACGTTTTTATCAGGTAATGCAGGACTCACCAACAATGCTTAGTGTACATCTTGGAACCAGGGAGAGAAGGCGGAATGTGCAAGTAAAACAAGTTATAGTACATGGGCAATTTCTAAGTCAAGCACCCCGATTTTGTTGTGGAATGAAATCATGTGGAACCAACATCCCTTTCTGAATAATAAAAGAGGGAATGTATCTTTATGCTAACCCTTTTAAGTTGCTTCGGATGGGAAAATTCGTCACACTGTAACCTATCAAATGCCTAGAAGGGAGCCTTATTCTTTCCAAGTGCCATGTTTTTCTAATATTTAGGCGCTTCTATTAGTCTCACTGGAAGGGGTTTTGAAGTAGCCATAACCTTTTCTTGGACATGCCAACAACTAATTATACAGTTCATGCTAACTACTGAAATCCAGATATGTCATATTTTGAAGGATCCAAAAAATATAGATGTGTTTAAAATAGACATGCATTTACACTAGCTTAGATTATATTAACTTTCACCAAACAAAAAAAGACCATATTAACTAATTTTGCTGAAAAAGCATTGACCAGCTGTTAATGTAAGAGAACCTGGAGTAACTCCCAACCAGCACCATCTCCAATATCCAGAATTTCACAGCATCTAATAGCCTGTCATCTGCTAAACAGTTTCTGCCAAAACCGGGTAGCCGGGAAACAATAAGCAACCAAACGAAAGCAATACAAAGCCAAAACAGGACCACAATTTTATGTTCTTGAAGAAATGAAAAATAAACACAGTATACCAGGACACTGTTTGAGAGGTCTTTAGCAACCCAATTATTAATTATATCTCAATCTATTATCCTCATCCCTTATATTGCAGAAAATGTTCTAGATGATAATTGTTCACACAAAATATGCAAATTTAGCTATGAAACAAGATTTAATAATCCATATTGTCCAACTGTGTACGTATCAATGAAGAAGAATGGAAAATCAGGATTGATCAGAAGATTTTAAAAATGATAGCTGCAAAAGACTGGAATAACTGAGATAGGGCTAAAACATTACTGTGGAAAATGTCATGCAATTTACATGATGAC
>LYNE01006756.1:8669-21521 GCA_001662545.1 Rosa x damascena | reverse complement strand
TACAAAGTTAAATGTGTCAATTTCTTTATATTGTTTAGCTAGTACTTTGTGTATGAATTTGAGCATATGAGATTGTTTCTAACCTTATCATATGAGGTAAGGCTTATTGAAAATCGTCTAGTTTTGTTGGTATTGCTTTACCTTTGTAGGTATGAAATTTTGTGATGAGCTCTTATATGCAAAGTACACATGGTCTCACTTCAGTGATAGACACATCAAACTACTATACATGGTACATGTAGCTTATCGCATACATAAATGAGGCTTGCAACAATCAGGGGGAGATTCTTATCAGGGGGAGCATCCAAAAGCATGCTACCTAAGACATATGCCCGTTGTGCTCTTTTTGTCCTTCGACCAGGGTTATTTTTGTCCCACTGGGTTTTTGTTACCTGGCAATGTTTTTAACGAGGCAACAATAAGCGCGTCCAATACCATCATTCATTGGTGGACATCCAAGGGGGAGTGTTGTAAATATTATTATCTATGTGGATGTCCATGTAAATACTCATTAGTTATGTACTTTGATGTAAACCCTACCTCTACATAAAGGAGGATAATGAGATTTTTTTTTTTTTGGTCAAATAGTTTATTCATTACCAGAAAACTTACTACAAATGTAGATGTACATAAGGAAGCAAGAGTCCTAGGCTTAGAAGCCCAATAGACAAAAGCTTAATTAACCTACATCTAACAGAAAATAATAAACTAAGGCCCAAAAGCCCAACAACAATCAAAACAACCCTAGATCTAAAATCACAAAGGACTGCCTCCAATAGACCAGCCGCCGCCATGGCTGCTGCCCACCAAGCTGCAGAGAGAGTAACATCGACCAAAGCTTCAGTTCCGGATGCTAAAGATTTGTCCACCATCATTCTCCATACCCAAACAGTCTGCACAGAGAGGATAAAGGTACCCAAAGACATAAAAACGGTCGTCGTGGTGGTGGAGACCACCGAGCAACACAACGCCACTAGTCCGGCGACGTCCACACACATCGGTGGAGTGCCGGTTCGGCAGCTATTTCCAGGTGTAGAGTTAGGTGTATAAACCCAGGTCGAGCACAAGTGTGGTGGTAGAATTGTGGAAAAACAAAAAAACAGGTTAGAGGATGAGAAGGGGAGCTGTATGAGGATGAGAGAAGTGAAAATAAATCTGGGCATTTGGAGAGAAATTGGGCTGGAGCAAAGAAAAAGATAAAGAAAATGAGACAAAGAGCCTCAGATCTAAGACAAAGCTTAGGGAAAACTCACCACAAAGGAGGGTGGAGACACACCACAGAGGGTGGAGGCGCTGACGACTCTCAAACCAGCAGAGAGAAAAGCTGAAGAGAGAAGACGAAGGGGGTTGATTGCTTATGGTATAAGGAGGATAATGAGATTGAATGAGAACACTTCTACTTCCTCCCAATTATTCTCTCTCTATCTCCTTCCTACTTTACAACAAAAACACTATTTTTGTAAAAAAATACTAATAATCTACTCTCAACTCTTGCTTTTATTTTATATTATTTATGATATGTGACGAAACATGAAAAAAAGGATATGACACCCAAGAATAATGTAATCAGGCATTTGAATTACAAAACGTCATACTGAAGTTTTTTTTTTTCAATTATAAGCGTACTGAAGTTTTATATGCGTTTTAACTAACTATTGCTTGAGTTTTTTTTTCAACTTCAAAGTATTTACTCCGTATAAAACAGATAAGCGTATAAAACGTGTTTAATAAGGTCGAACTCAATAATACACGAAAAAAAAACAAGTCTACAATTACAATAGACCGTACTGAATCTTTTTTTCAATTATACGCATGCTTACACATTTAATACACATTTTAATTATGCAAAAAAGTAACGGATCTCTCCTCTTTCCTGCCATGTCATCGTAACTGCTTATTCATACGTGAAAACAATTGGGTCAAGGACCCAATCACCCAACAAATATAGCATGTAAATTAACTAAAATGTTAATAAAGCAATTCAAATTGTTAAGTAATTGGCATAGAAACTTTTATATAATAGACTCTTATAACTAAATCCTCTGTTGGTAATTTGTTGATAATATGTGAATAAAACACGTATTGACATTTTTATTTAAAATAGTTTCATAATTTGTACTATCGAAAGAAACTCGTGAAATTTTCCATACATTTTTGACCAAAAATATTATATGTGTACTCTACATGATATTTATTTTATTTTATTTTAAGTACTTTACACATTATTAAATAAAAATTAATATTTTAAAATTAAAAAAATAATCAATTAATTAAAAATATTTTTACTGAACTTTTCAACAAATTATTTGATGAAATGTTGAATAATACCCCTACATATTTTTTTTTCATATTATACATATTTCATATTATATTAACTATGAATAAATCTAAAAAAATAAAAAATATACGATTCAATTTCAATCCATACTGTTAAATAAAAAACACAAAATGCAAATACCTCGATCATAACCCTAATAAACTGGTGAGTGGTCATAACCCTAAACTAGTGAGTGGTGAACTTTTTAAATCTTGTCCATTTTCAAAGAAATCACGTGAAAGCATTTAAATTTAGTAATGAGTGAGTGAGTTAGGTTGTGAAACGTATACCTCATCTAAATTTAGTAATAGTGAGTTGGTTAGCTTTTGAAACGTATACCATTGATTAGGGTATGGTTAGTGTCACCAAACCCACCAAATCCTGCTGCTCCCCAGAAAATGTTAGGGGTGGGCGCAGTTCGGTGCGGATCGGTGTTAGGCCAAAACCGCAACCGAACCGCTTCATTCGGTTGTACTATATCTAAAACCGCAACCACATTTTAAAAACCCACACCGCTTACTTCGGTTACATCCTTTTGCAGTGCGGTGCGGATTGGTGTAGGTTGTGTTCGGCTTTTTTTTTTTCCGCATATTTTTTACCAAAGTCGATAAATTTAGCTGTCCTAAAATGAGCAAAATCAACTATCAAAATATCAACAAAATAAACAAATCATAATCTATTCACTAAATCAAGTAATGAACATTTCAAATAACCTGTTCATGAAATCAACGTCTCAACTAGACAAATAACATTAACAATCTGTCAAACCTGCAGATCAACTATCAAATATTAACAATTTGCTCCAATAGTTCAACATTTCAAACCAAAAGGCAATTTTCAAAACTAAATCAAAGTTCCAACATTCAGACAATCTGTTTCAAAACCAAATAGCTAACATGCAGCAGTCAATCAAAATTCCAACTTCCAAGCAGCAGTAAATCAAAGTTCCAGCAGCACAAACATCAAGTTCACACTTCACAGTACCAAACATAAATTTAAAGTTATTACAAACCACAGTTAAAGAACTTAAAGGTAGTTGCATCAAGTTCAAAGTACCACACAGAATTTAAAGTTATTAGTTGCTACAAACCAAAGTTAAAGCAGTTCATACTTGAATGAAACCGGAAGAGGAAAAAAAAAACAGAAAGTTGGGTCACGGAGAACTTACTCCAGCAGCACAACAATTTATTTCAAAAGCTTCTTCCTTTAATCTGATTTCCAGCAGCTGCAACCTACTTCATCCCTCAGTAGTGTCAGACACTTGGGTCAATAACAGTAAACAATGAAACAATCAATTAACAAACAATTATCAAACACTCAAACAGTCATTATCAATCAATTGTCAAACACTAAAAAAAAAAAAAAAAGGAAATACCACACTAAAATCAACAGATCAACAACAATCAGACTTGAAATCAACAGATCAACAACATTAAGACTTGAAATCGAACTCAAAATCATCACTATCCACACAATAGCTCAATCATGATTTCAGACTTCTCAAACAAACTTAAGAAGCAGTGATAACAAAACCAAATCGATTTGAAGAACTAAAGAAGCAAGCAAGTAAGAATTGAGATAACATAAACAAGATGAACCCAAAATCGATTCGAAGTCGAACTCAAAATCAAGGTGAACCCATATTCGAAGTCGAACTCAAAATCAAGGTGAACCCATACCGATTCCATTCGGAGATGAGATGAGAAGACGTCATCGGTCGGAGTTAGTCGGCGTCTTCGGTCGGCGTTCGATTGCTGTGCGTCAAGAGAGAAGAGGGATGTCGCTGTGAGTTGAGAGAGAGGAGAGGACGACCTTAGTCGGAGTTAGTCGGCGCCTTCGGTCGCCGTTCGATTGGTGTGAGTCGAGAGAGAAGAGCGGCTGTCGCTGTGAGTTGAGAGAGATGAGGGTCTCGTCGAAATGACTCAAATGAGGCAGAGTCGACATGAGTTAGCTAGGTTTTTTTCAATGAAAGCAATCAGGTGCAATGAGGAGTACATGTAACCGGATTTGAACCAATCAGAATTCGACAACTATTAAAAATAATATAAATAATATTAATTATTCGGACCGGTTCGGTTTTTTTCGGCCGGTTCACAAGCTGAACCCGGTCTAGAACCGTATATATCCGGTCCGGTTCGATCAAGTCTTTTTTTCCCCTATTTCATCCGGTTCGGTCCCCGAGCCGATTTGACCGGTTTTTAGCCTCTGGTTCGGTTTCTACCCACCCCTAGAAAATGTTCTTCATCGGCAAGAATTTAATACTTTCATTCGTTCAGTCTCGATCAACTAAGGCCAACCAAACCAAGGCATTTCAGGCTTTTCAGCGTACTTGTTGGTGGGTGGCCTCTTAATTTCGATCTTCATGCAAAGAGTTTAATGAACATGGCCTTTTTTGTGTGTGTTGAGGGTGGACATTTGGCGGTGCCATGCTGCTTGCTGGAGATGGAAATGAAAATTTCGATAGCCATGTTTTGTATATTGCAATTGGAATTAGATGAATGAGACGGCCTTATGCCAAAAAATTGGAATGACTTCCTAGAACTTTTCTATGTGGACAGTCATAAAAAGAAATTTGAAGAGATGATGTCGATGCTGAATAAAATTAATAATAAAAAAAAAAGATATTATCTATGCTTGAATAAATGTTAACTTTTTTTTTTTTCCAACTTAATTTATTGTCCTTTTGATTCGTTGATCTAGTAACAGAATCAAAATTGTTTCTACTTTAGATTATCTTTACATCTAATCTTAGTACAAAAACCAACCAAACCAGATTGTTTGTATCGAATATATAGACGATTTCGTAATGGTTCCACATTTATGATGAATTTTAATTTATTTAATTTGATACATATAAGAATTTTTTATTATTTTGTATAGAAATGACAATTTTTTTTTTCTACCGCACTCCACCTCATTTCATGATATCAATATGATTTTAATAACTAACATGTCACAACTAACCGGTGAGCATTTATATATTTTTATTTCGATTGATTTTGTGCAAATCTGTAAGAGAAGTTTTAAATATACACCCCTAATCACTTAATACACACTCCTTACTCAATACACCTACCATTTAATTTCTCATTCTAACATTTTACTAAATACATAACCCAAATTACCTAAAATATCCTTAAACTTAAAAACCATGAAATACACTATTATTTAACATTTGATTAGTATATATAATTGACCATATTAATTACTTGTGTTAGTTATTGGGAAATCCATAAGGATTCATTATTGTTCTCTTCAAAGTTCAAATAGATGCTTAGAAACATGTTTTGTATTATTTGAGTTCTCATCCACCAAACACCCTATTGATCAAGTATAAAATTTTGAGTCGAACATTCAACCAAAACTGTATCGGTAGTTTCTCCACAATGACGGAACTACGAAGTTGTCATTGGATGACCAAACACATTAACAATTACAAAGTTTGATACATGTGATGTTTTATATTAGATAAGCAATTGTCTAATCATCACTTTTAGATAATAAAAAAATGAACTAAAAAGTGGGAGTAAAGCGATATGTTTTAAAAATATTTAATGCTATTGATTTCGAAATTCTAAATTACATGGTATCTCACCCCATTTAATTACAATTCATTTAAGAAAAATTTAAATTAGATGGTTTCTAACTTTATTCTTGTTTTAAATAAGAATGCCAATTCATTGTGTTTATAATTATAGAATAATATAAGGAACATATGATTATTATTTTTTTTTCCTTTTAATACATAAATGTCTATTTTGGTCATTTAACCTACCTATAAAATCTGATTTGAAATATAAAATAATAAGAATGTGTGTTAAGTAGTTTGGAGTGTGTATTTAAAATTTCTCAATCTACTTTACAGTTACACAATCTTTCACAATAAAATAATAAATAAAAATAGCAAGAACAATCGAAGAGATTACGGTTTAGACATGCTTGTTTTGTAGTCACACACACTTTTTAAGAATATTCAAAGCATTTTGAGGAGGAATGACGTATTAATTTCTAGTACAAACCAACCATTATTTTCAAGATGACCTCACGATGGTATCTTTTACTCGGAGCTTTCTAGGGGAGAAAACAAAGACCAACTCAGAAACCAAAGCCAAATCCTCCCACTCATTCTATACATACATAGAGCAACACAAAGGTCTCAGGTCCAAACTACACTGACAGAAAACCTCAAGTGAGTTCATCAACCATGGAGAAAATCGAGCACACAACAGTGCCCACAAACGGCATCAACATGCACGTAGCCTCAATCGGGTCGGGCCCACCCATCCTCTTCCTCCACGGCTTCCCGGAGCTCTGGTACTCGTGGCGCCACCAGCTCCTCTCCCTCTCCTCGTTGGGATACCGCTGCATAGCCCCGGACCTCCGCGGCTTCGGTGACACCGACGCGCCGCCGAACGCGTCGTCGTACACGGGCATGCACATAGTCGGAGACCTGATCGGGCTGCTTGACCATCTGGGTATCGAGCAGGTGTTCCTGGTGGCGCATGACTGGGGTGCTGTGGTTGCCTGGTGGTTCTGTTTGTTCAGGCCTGACAGGGTTAAGTGCTTGGTCAACATGAGCGTCGCTTTCAATCCCAGAAATCCCAAGAGGAAGCCTGTTGATGGGTTCAGGGCTTTGTTTGGGGATGATTACTACGTTTGCAGGTTTCAGGTAAATTGGGAAGTTTTTGTTTGGATTCTAAATTTGAGATTAATTGGGTCTGATTTTCTAATCTAATCTACTTTCAGTAGAGATTGGTCATTGGTTTGTTTGTCTGTTCACTTTATTCACCTGTTGTTCGGTTTTTAGAAAATTCTGATATTGAGCTTCTTCTTTGTTTGTTTCTCTGATTAGGGTCTGAGCTCTGAAAGATTGTAATGCTCTGCAGTTGATTGATTAATGTGTTAGCTGAATATGGATCCCCAAATTGTTTGATAGGCATGACTCTATAATGAAATCTGACTTTATGCATGCTATAGCAGTATCAAGCTGTTTATGTATAGTTTCTGAAATAGTAATGTAGTTGCCTAGCGATTTGGATGGTTGAAGTCCTTGTATTCATTTGGGTAGGTACAGTCTCATTAATGTTATATTTAATCTGCACAACAACCTCCTCTAGTACAGTACAGGTTTTAGTTTTCTGTAGTTCCAAGCCGAACTTGAGTAATTTGACCATCAGTTTGCCACTTTCTGCTCAATTTGTTGTGTATGTATGGGGGTTTTTGGTAACAAACTTTTGAGTTTCGACATGTTCATATCGAGTAGCTTAACAAGGAGGCAATGACTTAAAACAAGCATTTTTTTTCTTTAAACCTGATTCTTTGGTACACTATTGACAAAGCTAGATAACTTCTTCATGTTATAGACTATTTTTTATGCTGGAAGTCCTTTGGCCAGTGATAAATACATTTATACCAAATCTTACTTGACTGAATCACTGGAAATGTTTACAGTACAATTGTATGAGCATAGTGTTCATTCATCTAGATGTTAAGTTTAAAAAACCATTGTCACTGAGCATTACCTGCATGACAAATAATATTATCGAACGTTGTGCTACAGGAACCTGGAGAGGCCGAAGCATATTTTGGTAGTATTGATACTCCCTCAGTAATGAAAATGTTTCTTACCGGTCGCAGTCCAGCACCTCCTAAAATATCTAAAGATGTTGGATTTGCAAGTTGGAAAGCTGAACCCTTGCCCCCTTGGCTCTCAGAAGAAGACATTAACTTTTTTGCCAGCAAATTCAGCAAGACAGGATTTACGGGTGGATTGAACTATTATCGAGCTTTGGACTTGTATGTTGCTAAAAATTTTGCTTTCGTTTTGATTTTTCAAACTCACACAAAACTTAAAATGCTTCAAGCAAAACCCTTAAACACCACTGAACTTCTATGTTTTTGGTTGCAGAACCTGGGAGCTTATGGCACCGTGGACTGGGGTACAAATCAAAGTGCCAGTTAAGTTCATTGTGGGTGATCTGGACATCACCTATCATATCCCAGGTATCAAAGAATATATTCATAATGGCGGCTTCAAGAGCCAGGTACCATTTTTGCAAGAAGTTGTTATAGTTGAAGGAGCAGCTCACTTTATTAACCAAGAGAAGGCAGACGAATGCAGTGCTCATATATATGACTTCATCAAGAAGTTCTGATTTTCATACACGGACTAGATTCCGATATTTCTAGCTGTACTTTGTCTTACAACTTGTTTGAGAGTTCGCAGTTTAGCTGGTTCTGTATTTGTAACTTGTTTTGTTGTGTAATAATAAACCTCAGCTTGTTCCATCGTTTCATTGTTCTGTCATGTTGTTTAATAATAAACCTCAGAGCTTGTTCCATCTTTTCGTTGTTTTGAAATTTGTTTGACAGTCCTCTTAGAGCAAGTCCACCGTAGAGATTAGCAGGTCAATACTATTCACTGTTTTTTGTCTTTCATCTCTACCATTTAAGTTGGTAGGTCAGATACTATTCACAAAATGTCACTATTATGAGTCATTATGGGCGGGGCTAGGACCGGCCCTACCATAAATTTTAGGGCTTAGGGTCGGGCCTGGTCTGGCCTAGTCAAAGTCAACAAATTTTAAGGCCGGGACTTAAATATGCCAACCCTTACTCTCCTAAAAAGCCCTATCCGCTAGGACCGACTTTCCGAATAGGGCTGAAATAGGCCTTATTTTGTTTAACAAAAAAAATATATATATATATATATTTTCCTCAAAATGTGACTCAATGATTATATAGGTAATACAAGACTTATTGTTTTTTGTTGATCATATTTAATACAAGACACACACACACACACATATATATAATATAAATTAACTTATAACATTTATTAATTTAGTTAAGGTAATTATATTCACTTAACTATTTCTCTAAATCTCCTAATATTAATTGTTGTGTAACAAAGAAAATAAAAATTAAAGAAAACAAAGCCTATGTAATAGAAAATAATAAAAATAATATATAAATTTTAGGGTTGGGCCAAGTAGGGCTTTTAGGGCCGAGTTTCATTTGCATGACCCTTACCCTACCCTATTTGAGAAAGGGTAGGGCCGGCCCGCCCTAATGCAAGGGCCGGGTTGGGCTTCGGCCCTACTGGTCGGGCGGGTTTAGGGCCTAAGGGCTAAATGATGAGGCCTAGTCACTATAGTCACTTTCTGAATCAATTTCTTCTTGACTTGCCAACTAAGATTCAGTGACCTTTTGTGAAACATGGCAGCTTAAATGGTGGAAATGAAAGGCAAAAAGCAGTGAATAATATTGACCTGCCAACCTCAACAGGCACTTGCTCTTAGAAGTCTTAGCTACTTGCAATAACTTGTTTTGTTGTGAATGTAATAAAACCTCAACTGCTTGTCCCAACGTTTCATTTCAATTGAATTCTGGCATAAATCACAGCACTGCTATTTCGTCACTGCAAGCCTCTCATTACCTAGGACTCTGGCTAACTGGCATGAACAAGCAACATACCTTGGGAGAACTCTTTTTTTTTTTTAACACTTTAAACAGGGTGACAGGTGGATCCACTAAAAATGTGTGAAGGGGTTTTCAAATTCACTATTGCAATCAACCAGATTCAGCTTATTCAGTGATCATATTATTTCCAATGATCAAATCCAATAAACTAGGTGTTTCACCAAAAATTGCACCAAAAAAGTACCAATCAATAATGTAAATTACCTTCAAGACCAAATTAAGCAAAATTCTCAACATTTACCCAATCATCTAAAATCCTTGATTTTCAAACTAAAAAGTCATAGCAGATAATTGGAACATAGATGAGTCCTATAGATAATAAAATAGTTCTGGCAAAAACAAAAAGTGACAAACAAAAACAGATAGTAGGAAAGATCCTCAAACACGGAAACCACGGCTGTTCCTTTTTCCTCTGGCCTTCTCGAATTTCCTGCCCTTTGATCGCACATATGGCTTGGTGTGGCTGTGTGGGACACCAGGTGCTGGACCGAAATGCTTCACAGCTTCACGGGCATTCTTTGGTCCTCTCAGAAGCATCTGCAGACAACCGTGTTTGTACTTAGCTTCAACTTTGTAAGAGAATAAACAGATTTTTCAACTCAAGGCAACAGAGCACAAACAAATTAACAATTGAATTTCTAAAAACCGTAACAACCAGGACACCACAGTAGACAAGCTGAATGGAGTAGAAATCTAATTTGAAATAAGGTTCTGCAATTTGTACCCAAAAAAAATAAGGTTCTGCAATACCAACATCAACCACACAATTATCACCCTCCACCAAACACACACCACAAACAAGCACCTTCAATTCCACCATATGGAAGCCAATCTCATTCACGACTGCATCACTTAACTTTTAAGTTAAGTTTATGTCCAATAGATTTTTCAACATGAGGCAACAGAGCACAAACAAATTAACAAGTCACTTTCTAAAACCACAACAACCAGGACATCACAGTAGACAAGCTGAACTGAGCAGCAACGTAATCTGAAATAAGGTTCTGCAACACCAACATCTACCACACAATTATCTCCCTCCACCAAACACACACCACAACCACCTCCAATTCCATCATACAAAAACCAATCTCATTCATGACTGCATTAATTAACAATAACTTTCAATTATGTTCATTATATTTTTCAACAGAAGGCAACAGAGAACAAACAAATTAGCAATTATATTAGCAACAAAAACAAACCAAACCAACATACATTTCAATCAGGCAACTACATACAAACGAGACCAAAATCGACATTAAACATGGGCTTGTAAATAGAGTATAATTACCGTGTTCTGGCCAAGAGGAGCTCTAAGAGCCAATTGGTCGAAAGTCAAGCACTCTCCACCTGCCTTCTCAATGCGAGCCCTAGCCCTTTCGGTGAACCTGAGAGCAGTGACCTTAAGAGCAGGGACTTCGGCGACGCGAACATCGTCGGTGACAGTTCCGACGAGCACAGCAATCTTATCCTCATGGCCCTGCATATACCGAATCAATCGGGAAAGCGAGAGAGGGGCCTTGTTGACCTTGCTCATGCAAAGCCTGTGACGAATCACCTTGCTGAAATGACTCTTGGTCCTTCGGTGGATGAAATCATAGAGCTGAAAACACACAGATCCAGAAACTTAAACACCAGAAACGAATCGCAATCAAAAAGCGTAAACGACGTCGTTGTAGAGAATAAACAGAAGGCGAAGCATACCTTGACTGTGAGCTTGAGGTAGATATCCTCAGACCTAGGCGATGTACGCTTGGTGTTCTTGCTCTTGCCGCCGGCGACCAAATCGATACCCTGCGATGTGTAAACAAGAGGTAAGAAGATAGTTAGAGAAAGCGAGAGGGGATGGGAAAATGGAGAAGGAGGTGTTAGGGTTTGGAGGGACACGATACCATAGCGACTGCGGCTTGAAGCTCCTTTCTTCACTAGCGGCAGAGAAGTGTTTCTAGGGTTTAGTAGGAGGACGCGGAACTGAGGCTTTATAAACAAAGAGAGGGGGCTGGCGGAATGGTGGGCTTTGTGGACGCAAATTAACTTGGGACTTTTGGTCTTTAGTGGTTTTGGGTATTTTTTTCTTTTTCTTTTGGTCTCATAATGAGTTAAATGGAAATCATAAAAGAGAGCTAGGCCCAATCCAAAGTAGTGATTTTTTTTTTTATGAAAATATTTTTTATTTTTTGTCTTAAGTGAATAAAATAGATTGGTAGGTTTATCTGGTTGTGAATTAATTTGAATTTGAGTTGTACACAACTAAAAATGCACCATTCAACTTGCAAAATACTATACTTCCCTTTTTGAATTTCAAAGAATGAATGTTGGAAAGGGCTCTTAGTTTAACACCTGACATTTTTGTGAAGTTGTTAATGATCATCTGGGCCATATGGAAAAATCGTAACAATTCTCTATGGAATGGCACTCAACAACTTGTTCAAGATATTCTGCTAAGCAGCTTTACATGGTTGGATGAATTCCAAAAAGCTAGAACCACCAGTCAACTATCTCATGTTAAGCAACAACGACAACGATCGAAACCTGTTGAAAATGGAGCCTTCAAGCTAAATGTTGATGCTGCATTCCTATCCGACCAAACCAAGGGTGGCATTGGATGAGTTTTACGCAATGCTTCTGGACAATTTGTTGCAGCCTTTGCCATTCCTATTGCTCACACAGCATCTCCAAAACAATGTGAGTTATACGCTATCCGTGTTGGCCTTGATTTGCTTGCCTCACTTCATATTCAGAATGCTGTTGTTGAATCCGATTGCACTGAGGCAATAGCGGAAGCCTTGTGCCCTGATCATTCCTTACTAGCAAACGGAGGTCTTGTGGATGACATTAAGAGAGCTGCAAGAACTATTTCTTCGGTCCAAATCCAGTATGCACCACTTTCTTGTAATATGGTTGCCCATAGGCTTGCAGGTATAGGCTTTGAGGCACAAAATAGCACAATTTGGCTTGATCAGATGCCTAGCTGCATCATAGATGTACTAAATGAAGATTGTAAACACCTCAATTGAGGACCTTCTTAATGAAAGATCACTTATTCAAAA
>LYNE01006755.1:12982-23293 GCA_001662545.1 Rosa x damascena | reverse complement strand
TTGTAATTTGCAAGGCCCAAACACACCTAGTACAATATTCAAGTGGACGTAGTCTCCCGCTAAGGCGGGAGACGAACCACTATACTTCTCGTGTGTGCCTCTCTCTCTCTCTCTCTTTCTCTAAAGCTAATTAGAGACCCCCGCGGATTCTAACGTTAACACTTGAAAACCGTGGAGATTGTAACTTAGAGGATGGAGAGAGGAAGAGAAAGACTTGACGTTTTGTGTGAATTTTCTGAATGGGAGGAAGTATGTGTGACATCCAAGAGGGGGAGTATATATAGGGGACGTTGGCCTTGGTCTTCAAGTCTTCATGAATCTTCTATTATTTTCCAAGGAATTATCAGAAAATACCACATAACTCGAACCAATCACAACTTGCCATGTAAGCCCTGGTGTGTCATCCAACCAATCAAAACTCTCCAAAATTAAGTCCATACCCCTTTTAATATATTGTTGCCGAAATATATAAGATTTATTTCTGATTTTCTTCACAAATTTCAGCCAAAATTTCTTTAGGGAATTTAGGGATTAACCTAGACTTATTTTGAGCATTTTCTTGTTGTCCATACTTCTTCTTTCCTTAAAACTCTCCCTAGAATATCTCCACACGTCTTCTTGCTTGATTTTCACGTTGCTTCCTTCAATCTCTCTTGGTATTTCACGGAAAAACTCAAACAGTTCTCCAAAAATATCTCTTATGCGTCACAAACCCTAATTCCAATGGGCTTTAATCCATTTTGCCGAAAAATCCAAATTAACCTAGAAGGTTCTTGGGCCTTCTCGCGTCATCTTCAAGCCTTGATGCCTCCTAACGCTTCCAAGAGTCATTTCCCTTCATTATTTCGATCATACTTCCTTGACGGCTTAGGAGTCTTGCTTTGTCAAAGTTTCCTCTTCTGAGCAGGATTTCCTGGTTGAAACAGGAAACTTCATTTCTTCATTTCAACTCATTTATGCAGCCTTTTGTGTCTTGTCTCAACTCCCTCCAACATTCTCTAGCTTCTCTTTCCACTTTTGAGCTCATTTCAGCTCATTTATGCCAAGGACCTGAAAATAGAAACTATTAGTAAAAATAGAAACTTTCTAAAAATAAGAAATGGAAACTTTCCTAAACTAAAATGGAAGCTTTCTAAAAATAGGAAATAGAAACTTTCCTAAACCAAAAGAATTTATTTAAGGAAATAACTAAGTAAATATGATGAAATAACCGTTAAAACGTCACATTAAAATGCTCCTATCAAATTCCCCCACACTTAGCTTTTGCTAGTCCCTTAGCAAAATCACAACAAATACACAACTAAGACTCAACAAAGATACAACAAATGAAAACTCTATTGCCCTTCAACATTTTGTCTCAGAAGTCTCTTACTTTCACAACATCAAGCTTAGCACTCAACCAAGAATCAATGTTTAGGCATTTGAGAGTTAATTAAAACAGATAATCCACACATGCACAAGTAGGACTTGGTTGTAACAATGGTGATGGGGTGGAGCTCAGCATGTTTCAGACAAGTATGATTTATATCCTCATAAGGTATATCCACTCTTTCTTCTCTCAGATCAAGGCAATGCTTAAAAGCTTATAATCACTCAATTATATGTGAGAGAACATATTTTAAGGCAATCAAATAGCTCACATACATAAGAAACGAAAGGCACTTTGTGAATATAATTTTTTTCAAAGATCTCATGAAAGATATCAACTACTTGCATGAATGAACCCAAGCCATAGGTTCAACTCTTGTAACTCATCTCCACATATCAAAGGTTGTCCCATCTTAAGGATCAAGAAGGTCTTATTAAGGGTTATAGTGGAGCCAAGGCTCTAGGCTTAAAGAAACGAAAAGTAAGGATTTTAACAAAGTGTTTTAAAAACCTAGCAGAGCTCATGCTGATGTAGAGAGACTTCTAGAAATCCACCAAGGCATTCAAAACGTCACACCCATAGAGGCTTTATAAAACGGCCTAATGTCTTCATGTTGGGCTCAATCTTCATTTTAAACTTCTTTTAAACTCTAGTAAATTAGACAAAGGCCAAATTTTTCGATAGTGAGCCTTCAATTCAAAGCAAAATCCAAACTCACCAAGTATGGGGGACTAAAATCCATAAACATGTTTTTCTTTTTTCTTTCTTTTTCTTTTTCTTTTCTAGGCGTACACATTTTTTTCTTTTTAACTTTCTTATTCACGGTTTCACATACATTTTTTTTCTTATGGACAAGTCTACCCCCACACTTGAACTTTCACCTCTTCTCATCCTTCATCATTGACGCCAAATCCTCAAGTAAAGTCTCAAAATTAGCTCCACTAAGTTTTTAGAACAAAGGGTAAGGTTATAACTATACTAAGGTTCAGGTTACAGATTTTCAGGGTGATGAAAAAAAAGGCTTGATATAGGCTTAAAGGGGTTTATCTAGGGGAGTCCCACGACGGGCACAAATGGGGACACATGCTTATTTGGCAATGGTGGTAATTCCTAGGGTGCCTCTATTCTTTCCAGAATCAGGGACATGTATTGATAAAAGTCTTAACAAGCACAAGAGCGAATTCTAGCATTCTCTAGTCCATCGAACTTAATCTATGGCAAGCAATCAATCAAGATGAAAGAATAATGAGATCATCAAATCATTGCCAAGAAAATAAGAATATATTTTTCATTTATCACTCCAAGAAAAGGGACATGGCTTGAATATCTCACATGGCTTTTATAAATCAAAACTCATCCTAACATGCTCATATTCTGTACCAAGGTCACGAAATCCATATCCACTACACATGCACACATTTTTCATATATCTCGATTAACCAAAGAATACCATTTTAAAATCATCTCAATATTGTGATCCTATTTTAGCCATAATTTCAGACATATAAAATCATCCTAGACAGTTGAAAGGGAATCCTAAGACTCAAGAACACAAACAAAGACTAAGTAAGATGCCAAAAAGGTTTTGGACTTAGGGCTATTTCCTTTCTCCTTTCGGTAACTCTTTTGGGACGTGACCAGGTGAGGAGGGGACCGATTTTGGTGGAGCTCAGCTCACTTGTTTAGCAGGGGACGAGACCCTTTGCTAGCACTTCTCGGATCCAAACCAGACCTTAGACATCACACCTTAATAGATGCGCCTACGATGAAGAAAATATTTCACCCAAAAATTATTTTGACTCAATAAATAAATAATTATTTATTTTGACTTAATAACTAATTATTTATTGAGTCAAAATGATTTTTGTTATTTTTGACATTTTTCGATTTTTTTTTTGTATTTTTCAATATATATGACTCAAGACACAAGTATAAATCCCCTTCCCCCACACTTAAATATTGCCTTGTCTTCAATGTAATCAATTATAATCTTGCAATGAAACAAATAAGAATATAGGGATGAAATTTACGAAAACAACTACTAAAACAAAGAAGAAAATTGAAAAGTAAAAGGGAAAGAGAAACCAAATCTGTGTTTGTAGACTCCTTCACATCTACTTCTGAATTGGGATGCCTCCCAAGCAGCGCTTAATGTTTATAGTCTTTCAGCCTAGACTTGTACCTCCATTTAATCCTCTAGTGTGGGGCGCTTTGGAGGGGTACAGCTTCCACTTCATGCTCCACAAACGCTTCATAATAAGGCTTTAGGCGGTGGCCATTGACTTTGAACTATTTGCCAGTCTGTTCACTTTTTATCTGCACAGTTCCATGAGGGAACACATTAGTAATAGTGAAAGGCCCAATCCTACGAGAACGAAGCTTACCTGGAAAGAGTTTGAGATGAGAATGGAAAAGGAGAACTTTCTGGCCCACAACAAAAGTCTTTCCACGAATCACCTTATCATGGAAGGCTTTTGTCTTCTCTTTATATAGATCCTTGCACTTTCGAATGCATCATTCCTTATCTCTTCCAACTCTTGCAATTGTAACTTCCTATGAAGCCTAGCCTCATCAATGTCCATGTTAAACTGCTTCATTGCCCACCAAGCTTTGTGTTCTAACTCCACAGGCAAATGGCAAGGTTTGCCATACACTATCCGATATGGTGACATTTCAATGGGAGTTTTGTACGCAGTCCTATAGGCCCACAGAGCATCCTCCAAGCGTAGGGACCAGTCCTTCTTGTTAGGGTTCACAGTCTTCTCTAATATCCTCTTGATCTCACGATTAGAGACTTCAGCTTGCCCACTTGTCTGGGGGTGATAAGGTGTAGAAACCTTATGTGTAACATCATACTTCCTCATCAAAGCCTCAATCGTCCGATTGCAGAAGTGGGATCCACCATCACTAATAAGGACTCTAGGCATTCCGAACCTGCTAAAGATGTTAGATTTGATAAAATCTGCAATAACCTTAGAGTCATTAGTTCGAGTGGCCTTTGCTTCCACCCATTTTGAAACATAGTCCACAGTAAGCAAGATATAGAGAAATCCAAAAGATGAAGGAAAATGGCCCATGAAATCTATACCCCAAACATCAAATATTTCAATAGTTATGATATTAGATAATGGCATTTGATCTCTAGGACCTAGATTTCCGGTTCTTTGGCATCTATCACAAGTTAAACAATAGGCATATGCATCCCTAAATAACGTTGGCCAATAGAACCCAGACTCTAACACTTTAAACGCAGTCTTCTGAGACCCAAAGTGACCCCCACATGCTTTAGAATGGCAAAAAGAAAGTATAGCATGTTGTTCATGCTCAGGAATGCACCTCCTAATTAACTGATCAGAGTAATATTTCCAAAGATAAGGTTCATCCCAAACATATTGTTTAACAGTTTTCTTAAGCCTATCTCTATGAGCACGTGACATGGTATCAGGAATCTTTTTAGACACAATGTAATTACAATATCTGCATACCATGGTTCACTTACCTGGATTCCAAAGAGCTGCTTATTTGGAAAAGTCTCCACCAGAGGGAGAGGGTCTTCTGCGTGCACCAAACTGCTCAAGTGGTCAGCTACCACGTTTTCATTACCTGTCTTGTCCTTGATCTCCGCATCAAATTCTTGGAAGAGTAGGACCCATCTAATAAGCCTTGGTTTCGCCTCCTTCTTGGTCATTAAGTACTTGAGAGCTGCATGATCAGTATAAATAATGACTTTAGTACCAAGTAAGTAAGATCGAAATTTTTCAAGTGCAAAAACAACTGCAAGAAGCTCTTTTTCAGTAGTAGAGTAATTCATTTGTGCATCATTAAGAGTTCTTGAGGCGTAATAGATGGCATAGGGTCTTTTGTCCTTTCGTTGCCCCAAAACAGCTCCAACTGCTTAGTCAGAGGCATCACACATCAACTCAAAGGGCAAGGACCAATCTGGAGGTAACATGATGGGGGCAGACATCAAAAGCTCCTTAAGCTTGTCAAAAGCTTCTTGGCACTCCTTGTCAAAGGTAAACGTCACATCCTTCTGGAGTAGGTGACATAGAGGTCTTGAAATCTTGGAAAAATCCTTGATAAACCTCCTATAGAACCCTGCATGACCAAGGAAAGATCAAATCTCTCTCTCAGAAGTGGGAGAGGGTAAGTAACGCACAAGGTCTACCTTAGCTTTGTCAACCTCTATACCCCTAGAAGAGACAATATGTCCAAGGACTATCCCTTGCCTAACCATAAAATGGCATTTTTCCCAGTTTAATACAAGGTTAGTTTCCATGCAACGTTTTAAGATTATTTCCAGATTATTAAGACAATCATCAAAAAATTTTCCAAAAACAGAAAAATCATCCATGAATACCTCTATGATTTTCTCAATATAATTTGAAGAAAAAAATACTTATGATACACCTCTGAAAGGTACCTGGTGCTTTGCAGAGTCCAAAAGGCATACGACGATAGGCGAATGTCCCAAAGGGGCAAGTGAACGTCGTCTTCTCTTGATCCTCGTTGGCTATGGCAATCTGATTGTAGCCTGAGTAGCCATCCAAGAAGTAGTAGTAATCATGTCCAGCTAGTCGCTCAAGCATCTGGTCAATGAATGGAAGAGGAAAGTGGTCTTTCCTTGTGGTTGCATTGAGCTTCCTATAGTCAATACAAACTTTGTGGCCTGTAACTGTCCTTTAGGGCACCAGTTCGTTCTCAGCATTCTTCACTACAATCACTCCAGACTTCTTGGGCATGACTTGAACTGGGGACACCCATTTAGAATCTGAAATGGGGTAGATTACACCACAATCTAGGAGTTTGATAACCTCCTTCTTCACAACTTCCATCATAGGAGGGTTGAGATGACATTGAGCCTCTCTAGTGGGTTTGGACCCCTCCTCAAGAAGTATCCTATGGATGCAGGTTGTAGGGCTGATTCCCTTGATATCCGCCAATGTCCATCCTATGGCGGTTTTGTGTTGCTTAAGCATCTCCACCAATTTCTCCTCTTGTGAAGACGTAAGTGCAGAGGACACGATCACTGGTAAGTTCTCATTGTCCGCTAAGTAGACATACTTCGAATGGTCTGGAAGAGGTTTAAGCTCAAGTTCTGGGTCCTGGACCACTGAAGGTAAAGTCTTATTAGCAGATAATTGAATGGAAAAGGGTGGAGTAGACTTACCTACGAAGGGTGATGCTTCAAGGAAGGACACATTTGCAATGATTTTGTCCTCACAAGTCTCCCTAAGCATGTCCACTTGGATTGTGACGCCATCCTTGGTGTAGCCCGCTCCTTGTTCGAGTGTAGTGATCAAAGTATCCTCATTCATGATATCAAACATTTTCTGCGCAAGATTATCCAGAATATCAATAGAAAAACAATCATGAACATCAAGAGGATACCTCATGGCTTCAAAGATGTTGAAGCCAATAACATCACCATCGAATTCCATGGTGAGAGATCCAGCGCACACGTTTATCTTTGTCCTAGCCGTCCTTAAGAAAGGGCAACCCAAAAGTAATGGCGTTGAACTCACAAGAGAGTCCTCCATCTCTAACACGTAGAAGTCAGCGGAAAGATAAGATGGTTAACCTACACAAGCACATCTTCCAACAAACCTAGACCTAGGGTTTCATAAATAGAATAAGGCATAACGTTAACAGATGCTCCTAGGTCTAACATGGCATTCTTAAATCTAGAGTTACCAATAGTGCAGGGAATAGTGAAGCTTCCAAGATCCTTGCATTTGGAAGGTAGCTTCCTCTGAATAAGGGCAGAGACGTTCTCACTTACCTTTACTACCTCCTTCTCACGGTTTATCTCCTTGTGGTACACAGCTCTTTAAGGAACTTAGCATATTTGGGCAATTGCTTGATGGCCTCAAGGAGGGGTAGGTTCACTTGCACCTTCTTGAAAGTTTTCAAGAAAACTTGGTCACTCTCATCCTTCTTTGATTTGGTAAATCTGCGTGGGAGGGGCATGCAAAAGGAAGAAGGGTTAGCAATAACCGAATTTGACGACTTAGAGTGGTTACCTATATTTTCCGGAATTGCCTTTGAAGGTGAGGGCGTCTTCGCCTCTACCCTGGACGTTGCAGGGTCTTTCTCAAGTCCCAACTTGATGGGCTCTTGCTCCTCTTCAGCTTCAATGTCTACTTAGGCTTCCTTGGATCTCTTAGGTTGATCCACGAACACTCTTCCACTCCTAGTAGTCACAACATATGCATTCTCCACATTACCTTTTGGATTGGGTATTGTGTTACTAGGGAGCTTTCCAGTCTCATGAATCTTGCTCATAAAGTCCACAACTTGGTCCATTTGCTTCTTAAGGTCTGCAATGTCCTTTGTATGGGTCTGTTGTCCTTGGACCAAAGCCTGTGTAGAATTGGTTAGTGCCTCAAACATTTTATCATAATTAGAATTTGAATTACCTGAGGCCTATTGAGGATTGAGATAGGGCCTTTGAAAGGGTGGCCCTTGAGGACATTGGAACTTACCACCAAGAGGGTTCTGAATATTGTCATTGTTGGTCGTTGGGGTGGTCCCTCCATCCAGGGTTATAGGTGTTCGAATTAGGATCATACCTTGGACGTTGGGGACCTCCTTGATATCCACCTATGGCATTTACGGACTCCCATCCACCATTATCTATGAGTTGGGGGCATTGGTCAGTCACGTGCCCTTGCATAGAGCATACCCCACAAGCTAGCATTGGTCCCTTGTTGCTTACAACTTGGTTCATAAGAAGAGTAAGTTTATTTAGCTTATCCTCAATAGCAGAATTAGTACTTACCTCATGCACCCTATGAGTTGTGTGTCCCACACCCTCATATTGTTGAGCATTTAGGGCACGATTAGCAATGAGTTCTTTCCCTGCAGGTGATTTGTCAACAAAGGCTCCTCTAGCTGCAGCATCAAGCATTTGCCTTTCTAAGGGCATTTTATGTTGAGGACATTGGGCAAGTAGGGACTTGAACCTCTCATAGTAGGCAGCATAGGATTCGTCTTGTGCCTGCTCAATACCACTGATCTTCTTCTTGAGCATGATTACCTTGGACGTTGGGAAGTATTTTTCCAAGAAAGCTTTCATCATGGCGTCCCATGATGTAATACGCCCAGCAGGAAGTTCAAATAGCCAGTCCTTGGCTCTATCAGTTAGGGAGAAGGGAAAGGCCTTTAACTTAAGGATATCTTCATCAGCTCCTTATGGAATCATGCTCAAACAAACAAACAAAAACTCTTGGAGATGCTTATTGGCGTCTTCCATAGATAGGCCATGAAACACAGGAAGTCTATGCAATAGTCAGAAACTCTTGGAGATGCTTATTGGCGTCTTCCATAGATAGGCCATGAAACACAGGAAGTCTATGCAATAGTCCACTCTTCAACTCAAAGTCTGCAGAACTTCCTTCAGCAGCAACAGGAAACACAATGCTTGTAGGGAGTCCTCCTTGAACCACGGATGAGGAAAGTTCCCTAATGGATTGATTAACATTTAATCCCATTTCTGCGTCCTCTTGTTTAGGGGGTGGTGTGTAGGTTGGTGAAGGTGAAAGGGGTGACGTGATTTGAGTTGAGATTGAATTGGAGGAAACCAGAGGTGATGGCGTACGTGAAGGTGGAGAGGGAGTTGGTGTAGGTGATGTGGACTCCTCAGAAGACTATAAAATCCTCTTCCCGTGCTCGTTAAATATGTATTCCTTAAATTGCAAAGGAGAGGGTTTTCTGTACTCAAGTTGTGGAGGGTTCTGCAAACGTGCAAATCTTTCTTCAATCTCTCGTGCACTAGGGATTTTAAAAGGCTTGGACATTCATGAAGATCCTGAACAACATTAAGAATTAAATAAGTTAATAAACTATACAATAAAAGAAATACAAATTAATATTTTATACATAAAACTTCACAATTTTACAAGTATGATTAGAAGTATAATGTACAAAATTTTCACACAAACCAAAAGTTCAAAACGTCACAATTTTTATTTTTATTTTTATGGGGTGTGAAACAAATAATTAATAAAAGCTTGAATTCTATTATAAGCTCTTAACCAAAATTTAGACGTGCGGCCCAAGGGCTCTATCCTTAATACTAGTCGCCTTTATTAATCTTTTGGTAACTATTTTCACACAGAGCCAAGTAGTAGAGGAACGATTTTGGCGGAGCTACTCCCACATTGTGGTTTAGGCTCACTTGTAAAGCACTTCTCGTATCCAATCAGCCTAGACACCCTGTGCTACTAAGGTGCGCCACACGAAAGAGAAGGGTGGATGACTAATGTTAAAGACAAAGTCCTTCACCTATTCCGTTATGGTTAAAAACTCATGATAAAACTCTTACTCTCATAAACTATTATCATCACAGAACAACCATTTACACGTTACTCAAGTATTAACAAGTATTTCTTCTTTTTACAATTTTGTTTCAACATTTAGGTACGAAACAGGGAGTCTCGATGTGCAGTGGGACTGAAACAGTTACCCTTTTTCAAGACTATGTTTTATCCAATATACCTTAGTGTATCACAACATTTTCTTTTGTTATAAATATAATTGATATCGAATTAAATTCCAAGCAGTAAATCAAGTGGACGTGCGGTCCAAGTATAGTCGTCTAGACACAAATTCCCTTAAGCATCTTTTGGGCAACCTTACTGAAATGGCTAGGTAGGGGAGGGCGACCACAAGAGGTAGAATCCATTTTGGCATGAGCTACTCCCATATAGTATTTTAGGCCCATTTGTAAGCACTTCTGGATCCAAAACCCGTTATGAACATTGTTCCCTTCTTAGACACCATCCCACATAGGTTATACCTACTAAGATGAAAAATGTCTTAAGTGTGAAGACAATTCAACAAGTGTTAATAAAGGCCGCCCTCAACCTTAAGGGACCTGAACTAGGTACCAATAAGGGGTTTAGGCCAATATTAACAAACGCGACTTCACCTATTCCTCT
>LYNE01006753.1:4365-23298 GCA_001662545.1 Rosa x damascena | reverse complement strand
TGAGAGATTTGGGCATGTTCAAAAGGACTACAATTACAAAGGAAATCAGCAAGCAAATTATACTGAAGAAGTCCAAAGTGATCACAACCTTTTCTTTGCTTGTCATGCAGCAACTGTACAAAATAATGATCAAGTTTGGTTTATTGACAGTGCATGTAGCAATCATATGACAGCAAAAAAATCTCTATTTATTGACATAGATACTTCGGTGACTCCAAGAGTGAGGATGGTTGATGGTAATCTAGCTCAATCTCAAGGTAGAGGTACACTTGTGGTGGAAACAAAGAAGGGTAGAATGTATATCAAGGAAGTGATGATTGTCCCTAATTTGGCTGAGAATTTGTTGAGTGTGGGTCAGCTTATAGAGCATGGCTACTATGTGGATTTTGGAGATAATTCTTGTGCTATTTATGGGAAAAGAGATAGGACTCAACAAATTGCTAAGGTGAAAATGGAAGGAAACAGAATCTTTCCTATCACCTTAAATTACCAGCATCTGCTCCAAAGAATGTAGATGTTTCATGGAAGGTAGATGTTCTGAATAATGCTTGGCTATGGCATAGAAGGCTGAGACACTTGAACTTTCAGAGCTTGAAGCATCTTAAAGAGAAGGATATGGTGCATGGCTTACCAATTATTCAAGAAGCTAGTGAAATCTGTGAAGGGTGTGTAGTTGGCAAGCAACATCGAGACTCTTTTCCAAAGGAGAAAGCTTGGAGAACCTCAAAGCCACTTGAGCTCATACATTCAGATGTTTGTGGACTAATAAATACTGCTACACATGGAGGTAACAAATATTTCTTGACTTTCATCGATGATTTTTCTAGAATGACATGGTGTTACTTCTTGAGACAAAAATTAGATGTATTCTCTATGTTTAAAAAGTTTCAAATGATGGTAGAAAGACAAAGTGACTTTCTAATTAAGACCTTGAGAAGTGATAGAGGTGGTGAGTACAACTCAAAGGAGTTCGACAAGTTCTACAATGATTTGGGACTTGAGAGACAACTTACAACAGCTTATACCCCGCAGCAAAACGGAGTAGCTGAGAGGAAGAACAGGACTATTATCGAAATGGCAAAGTCCATGTTACATGAAAAAGGTTTACCTTATGTTTTCTGGGGAGAAGCAGTCAATATTGCTGTGTATTTGCTGAATCGCTGTCCCACTAAGGTAGTGAAGGATTTGACACCTTTTGAATGTTGGAGTAGAAGAAAACCTTCTGTCAACCACTTAAGAGTGTTTGGGTCAGTTTGCTTCGTTCTTGTAGCAGAAGAGCTGAGACACAAGCTTGAAGAAAATAGTGAGAAATGCATCTTTAATTTATGGGGTATAGCGATCAAACTAAAGGCTACAGGCTTTACAACTTGAAGAAGGAGAGGATAGTTATCTCAAGAGATGTAATCTTCAACGAAAAAGCTTTATGGGACTGGAAAAGCAAATATGTCCAGATTTCGACACTTCAAGTGGGTGAGGATAATGAAGGAGAAGTGTTTGAAGAAGAAGCTGGTTATTTCCAATCTCCTGTTCACTATCCTCAACCAACTAGTCCTCAATCTCCACAATCACAAGCTTCAACTCCTAGCTCAACTCCAATAAGGATGAGAAGTCTCTGTGATGTGTATGCTAGCTGTAACTTCTGTGTTACTGAACCAAAAACTTATGAAGAACCAATAAAAGATGTGGCATAGAAGAAAGCAATGAAGGAAGAAATTTCTGTGATTGAAAAAAATTCAACATGGGATTTGGTGAACATACCAAGTGACAAAATTGTCATTGGTGTGAAATGGCTCTACAAGACAAAGCTGAACGTAGACGGTTCCATTCAAAGAAACAAGGCTAGACTTGTGGTGAAAGGGTATTCTCAACAACCAGTGTTGATCGATTTCCATGAGACTTATGCGCCGATTGCACGTTTGGATACAATCAGGGCTCTAATTGCATTAGCAGCTCAGAAAAATTGGTATTTATACCAATTGGATGTCAAGTCAGCCTTCTTGAATGGAGTGTTGAATGAGGAAGTATATGTTGAACAACCTCAAGGCTTTGTCATTGAGAATGATAAAAGTTTATAAGTTGAAGAAAGCCTTGTATGGCTTGAAGCAAGCTCATCGTGCATGGTACGGAGAGATTGATTCTCATTTCATCAAAGATGGCTTTCAAAGAAGCGAAAATGAGCCAAACTTGTACATCAAAACTAAAGGTAACACTGAAATTCTCATTGTCTCAATCTATGTTGATGACTTAGTGTTTACTGGAAGTTATGAGGAAATGGTTCTACATTTCAAAAATGAGATGATGAAAAAATATGAGATGAGTGACTTGGGTTTATTGCATTATTTTCTGGGAATTGGTGTCTCTCAATCTGAAAATGGTATCTTTGTTTCCCAAAAGAAATATGCTAAATCCATTCTTGAGAAATTTGGAATGGGAGGGTGCAAATCTGTTGCTATACCTCTTATTGTGAATGAAAAACTTTCGAAGGATGATGGAAGCAAACCTGTTGACACAAGTGTGTACAGAAGCTTGGTTGGAAGCCTCCTTTATTTGACTGCAACAAGACCTGATGTCATGTATGCAGCAAGTCTTTTGTCTAGGCTCATGCATAATCCTACTCAAATACATCTTGGGACTGCCAAGAGAGTGTTGAGATATATTCAAGGGTCAATTGATTTTGGAATGATGTATCGAAAGAACATTAAACGGAAGTTATTTGGTTTTTGTGATAGTGACTGGAGTGGGAGTCTTAATGATTCGAAAAGCACATCAGGTTATGCCTTTACAATAGGTTCTGGAGTGTTTTCATGGGGTTCCAACACTCTGTTGCTTTATCCACAACTGAAGCAGAATATGTATCTGCAGCTGAAGCTACTTCTCAAGCAATTTGGCTGAGAAGAATTTTGGAAGACTTTGGTGAAATGCAATCTGAAGCAACTCCTCTCTTGTGTGTCAACCAATCTGCAATAGCTATGACAAAGAATCATGTTTTTCACAATAGGACCAAGCATATTGCAAGAAAGTATCACTTCATTAGGTCTGCTGTTGAAGACAAGAAGATTGAAGTTGTATATTGCAAATCTGAAGATCAAATGGCAGACATCTTCACCAAAGCTTTGTCAAAAGAAAGGTTCACTTATCTGAGAGGTTTACTGGGAGTTCAGCAACAAGACATTAAGAAGGAGTGTTAAAATTAATGTCTTCCTAGTTAAGTCAAATGGCATGGTCAAAGTTTTGTATTTTATATTTCTTTGACCATAGTTTACGTGTTTTATGGCTGAGAAACATCTAGCCTTGTGTGGTTTTAGATTGTTCTAGCAGCACTTCAAGTCTTGGGATATAAGCTCAAGCATCTGTGTAATCGTTTAAGAAGATCAAAATAGAAAACTAGAAGAGCTACATGGTCTGCTCTCTGATCATCCTTTTTATCTTTCTGAAATTTTCTCATCTACATCTTTCTTCTTTACTTCAATATAGTTCTGGACAGTTATTGTAGGTGTGAGAGAGATAGATTCCAACAGTAAGTGTGGAGAGAACTGATCACATTCATCCAAATTAGATGTCCTTTTCTTTTTTTCTTTTTTTTTTTTGGAAAAAACTTCGTTAACCAGCCCTGGTCAGCGTGGGCTGCCCATAATTCCCTAGTAACCAATCAATGCTTTACACGTAGGGTACCCTTTTTTGTCTCTTCCTTTACCAAAATTCTCATGCTCTATTGCAGATCTATATTACTTACAGTTATTAAGGAAACGTAGTGGGCCATATTTGAGTTTGTTTATTATAACGTGTTTCAATTATAAATCTATCCTCAATACTCGAAGGTAAACAGTTAGTTTTCACTATTCATAATTTCGATCATAGGCAAATTAGAATTGATTGCTATCTGCAAAAATACAAGAAAAGAGTTAGCTGAGGAAAAAGAGAAGCTGAGAAAAAGATTATAGGTCAAGGCTTAAAAGAGAAACCCCCGATTATTGGGATATTATCTTTTTAGTCCATAAAAGAATTTACAAAGCTGAAAAATCAATCGGAGATCTTGAATATATTCTTCGAGAGGAACAAAAACCTCTTGATTATTTGAGCATTGGTTAGATCCGCACATCATTGGTATCAGAGCTTGCAAAGAGCTCAAAAGGGGAATCCCAATGGGGACAATGTCTGAATTACTATTAGAGAAGTTGAATTCTCTACTAAAGTCTTCTGATGAGAAATATCATAACCTGATACAAGAAGTATCTAGATGTCAAGATCATCTAGAAAAGTACCAGATATAATCGCCCAATTAAAAAAATTGGAGCACAAAATAGATTATATCAAAGAACTTCCTAAAAGGGAAGAAGAGCAGCTAACAAGTGTTGGCAGAAAAATCAATGAACAGCGAGAAATGCTGGATTCTATGAAAAATATACTGAAAGATAAGAAAAAGCCTCCAGTAAAATCAAAGAAAGGTAATGGATTCAAACCATTAGAGAAACCTGAGAAGATCGAATCCTATGCCAAGCATGATTTTTCCAGAACCTTCTACTAGTCTGACTAGTATCAAGTATGAAAAACCAAAGCACTTGGTAGCAAGAGATGTCAAGATGATGAGCATCTTTGGGAAAAAGAAAGGAGTACAACTCCTAAATGCTGAAGAATTTGAATACAATAAAATTGAACAGGATGTAAAAAACTCCGCAATTCCAAAATTAGATTTTAAACAAATCTATAAAAGGGGAAAGTTTGAACTGTTGGATAGCCATCATTTCAAATTATTGGAATTTACAACCCCTTCTACAACAGGAGAAACAAATCTCTTGATGATCACTCATGAAGAAGTTGCCAGAGCAAGAGCAAAGAATTATCAATTTATGCACATTGGAGCAGTCCAACTTGGCATAAAACTTCTTGCCCGAGAAGGCATAAACTGTTTAGTTCTATGTGTCTTACAAGACAATAGACTAACAGATTTTCAAGCTAGTCTGTTGGGAACACTTGAAGCATCTCTATGCAATCAAGAGGCATATTTCAACTGTTTCCCAAATTTCTCAACAAGCTTGAAAGATGCATGCAGCTCACTGTCTAAGACTGAGAGTCAAGACAGATAGCATATCAATGAAAAAGGATATGCAAGAACTTGCAATAGTATACATAATATACTATAAACTGATGAGTACCACAGTGGAACCTAAGACAAGGATATCTAATAGCCCAGGTCTTTACTACTGGATTCCTCACCAATCAGAAGAACCATTCACAACAGATTCATAAGGTTACTTGGAATGAAGTAACTTTTCCTATTGAATGGAAATTATCTGGTCCAAAGAAACTACCAGAAAATGCCAAAGCGGCAATATAAGAAAGTAGAAAGACTGGAGATTTCAGTCTCAAATTCGACGATCACTAAAAAAGTGACGTCTGTCCTGAAAATGTCAGGATAAACAAAAATCTTCTCAAAAGAAGCTACAGCACTAGAGAGGCTAGTGTTAGTGGTACCAAATTCTCTGTTGAAGAATCAACAGATCAAATTACTGAAGAAGAATTAGAAGCTGATCTAAATAGACCAGTCAATATGCTTAGAGAAGAAAAGCTCTATGAACTCTATGATGAAGCAGAATCATGCGAAAATCTTGAACGATTAGAAAAATTAATCGAAGAAATGAAAAACTTCAAAACAGGAAAGGAAAGAAAAGTCCTTCCTTATCAAGATATAGAAATGGAAGACAGAGAAAGCTCCAATTCCAAAACTTTCATCATTAGAGAAAAGGGAAAGCTGAAATTCCCTATATAGAAAGCCCCTACGGGTAGAAAAGAAGAAAGAAATTCTCAAAAATTTGTCCCAGAAGACAATATGCCTAGAGTGCCAATTACAAACTGTGGCATATGGCTAAATCTAAACAAACCTCTAGATAAAAGAAAAGCTATTGACCAATGGGTAGATAGCCTGATGATGGCCTCTGCTCTCACCCTTGGGAAATTTGAAGCACCAGATCTTCAGGTGTACTATGAAACTACTCTCACTGGGGTAGCCAAAAAGTACTATTTGTCTTTCAAGGAGACTACTAGAGGAAGAGACTAACTAGAAGAAATAAAAAGTTCAAAATCTCCGTATGATTTTGCAGTACCCATGTACGATCAATTCTGTGGAGATCTCTCAAATATGAGTGGAAAGGCTAAAGAAACGGCCAAATCAAATATCTATGCTCTCAAAATCTGTGACATGAGATATTTTGAAGAATACTTGAATGAATTTCAAGAATACTACTGCACGATAGGTGAACTAGAGAATACTGATCTAGTCAACCTGTTACACAGAAAACTCCCTGAACCATGGAGAACAGCTGTGAGAGAAAGTATAGCTGAAAAGCCAATTGAAAAATTTTCAATCGGAGGAATTGCTGACAGAATCAGGCAATTACTGAAAGAGCAATGTAAAGCAAATCTTAGAGCCAAAATAGCCAAGAAACAACTCAAAGGAGTTGAAAATTTCTGTTATGGAAGACTGGATATGCCAACCAACTAGGGATGTCATGAATCCAAGTTCCACAGAAAAAGAAAAGAAAAATATTACTCGAAAAGATTCAGAAAGAGTAATAAGAAAAAAGATTGGAAATTTAAGAAAAGTTCTAATTTCAAGAAACAACATGATGAAGATCCCAAAAAGAAATTCTTCAAGAAAAAGAAAAATCATCAATCCAACCATTAGAATAAACAACCATGCAAGAAAGCTTGCAAATGTTGGTTATGTAAAGCTGAAGGGCACTATGCCAATGAATGCCCAGAAAAGGGTAAAAGATCTACTAAAGCTCTATTCGAAGAGTATGAGCCTATAGTAGAAACAGCAAATATGAAAGGCTACGAAATAGCCTATTCTGATGAAGAAGAAGATGACAAGTCAGTTTACTCTGCCTGGTCTGAAGAAGAAGAATCATCTGATTTTGAAATAGATTATGATCAAAGAATAATACTTGGAATCTAGACAGATGAATGTTCTGAAAGTCAAAAACTGGGAAGAAAGTAAGACAGAAGCAATAATGTCTTCCTATCAGGTGAACCCTGGTACATTTGTTTGTGACTACTGCCTATGTCATGAAAAGAATGGACTTCCTATGTTTTGTGAAGAGTCAAAAAAGACTTATCACAAAGAATGCTTCATAGCTAAAGCAAGAAGAAAAACCAAGAATGGCCTTGTTAGCCATTTGGTAGAACAAGAATATGAAGAATATTTCTCTAAACAAAAAGAGATAGAAATAGAAACGTTGTTCCAAGAAACTGTGGAACCCTCTTCCTCAAAAATAAAGGAAGAAAAAATTGATGAAAATATAGAAAACCACTAGAAAATGTCCCAGAAGAATGTAAACCATTCATACCACAAGAACAAGCTCAAGAAAAAGAGCTTCAACATTCGAAAATCATCTCTACTAGTAGATACAGCAACTACATAGAGATTGGATTAAAATTCCCTGATCACAGAAAATATCATCTACATGCATTCGTAGATAATGGATCAGGATTCACAGTTGCAAAGAGATTTGCAATTCCAGAAGAACTCTGGATAGAAAATAAGAAAAGAATAGCTCATGGTGTCCAATTTGATGGAAGCCACTTAACTATGAACAAGGTAGCTAGAGATGTTCACATCACCATTAGTGGAGGAACATTTGTTATCAATACCCTTTGGCAATCAGAAGGCCAAGAATGAGATTTCTTGTTGGCAAATGATTTCATTCTCCAACAAAGATTCATTCAAGATGAATAAGTGATAGGCTTCAGAAAAGGAGACAGGGTGTTCTGGGCAGACCGACTTACTCAAGCAAAAAGTATAGTAGGTCCACACTTTACTACTCAGTATCAGAGATCGCACCAGAATAGTGGTGATCATTCCTACAAGCCCAAATTTGAACCTGTGCTTCAAATCAAGCAACAACAAGAGTTGCTTATCGAAAATTCTTCTGAAGACGAAGAAGAAGAAGAAGAGACAACTAGCGAAGATGAAGAAGCTAGTTTCATCCATGAGCATAACCTTAAGCACTTCCAGAATAAGCTTGAGTCTCAGAAAATTCCTACTCTTAATAAAATCAAGAAAATGCTTGAACAGAATATGGATATCAACCCTCAGAAATTTTGGGAAAAAGACCCAGTGGTCTGTGAATTGAGATTACATGATATGAACACTATCTGTCATGTCAAAGCTATTCCTCAGTACAAAGAGGAAGATCAAAAATAATTCAGAAAATATATAGAAGTTCTCCTAAGCAAGAGATTAATTCAACCATCCACTAGTCCTTATCATGCCCAGCTTTCTAATTGAGAAATCATGCAGAAAATCTCAGAGGAAAAGCTAGAATGGTAATTGACTACAGAGATGTCAATAAAAAGACCGTTAAAGAGGATTATCAAATCGCTCAAGTGCGAGTACTGATCAACCAACTCAGAGGAGCTAAAGTCTTTTCAAAATTCGATGCAAAGTCAGGTTTTTGGCAAGTCAAGATGCATCCAAATAGTGTTCCTGTCACTGCATTTGGAATGCCACAAGGTCATTACGAATGGTTAGTAATGCCCTTTGGCATAACACATGCCCCTTCAATCTTCCAAAGAAAGATGGATGACATCTTCAAACATGTTGAATTCTGTGTCGTCTATATTGATGACATTCTTATCTTCTCCAAAAACAGAGAAGAACACATGAAACACCTCTATGAGGTTGTAAAGCTGATAGTTCAACACGAAATCATCTTGGGAGAAAAGAAAATCTTCTTTATTCTGGATGAAGTTGATTTCCTTGGAATAAACATCAAGAATGGAGTAATAAAACTCCAACCCTATATCCTTGAAAAAATCTAGAAATTCCCAGACAGGATTCCTGATGCTAAGAGTCTAGAGAGATTCTTAGGAGTCATCAAATATGGAAGGGATTTTATTCCCAAAATATCAGGACTAACAGCAATGTTATCTCCTAAAACAAGTTCCAAAAGAAAATAGAACCTTACAGAAGATGATGAAAAAATCGTGAAGCAGATAAAAGCTCTCTGCAAAAATCTCCCTCCTCTCCAACAACCAGAGGAAAATGATGAAATCATTCTCCAAATAGATGCTAGTGATAATTACTGGTCTGATGTTGTTCTGGCAAAAACGCCTGGAACTAATATTGAAAAGATCTGTAAATTATGTAGCAGCAAGTTCAACCCTGACTATGCCAAAACGTTAATCAGACGACAGATCATCTCTGTCGTCTGAGGCGCTGCCGTCTCTTGTGCAATCAGACGACAGATAAAATCATCTGATTGCACTCAGACGACAGACATGTTTTTGGTCTTATGTTGTCTGATTGATTCCTCACATGTATAGGTGTGTGTTATGAAGATTTTAGACGACAGAAATGTGTTACCTTATATAAAAACAGACATCAACAATCTTTATCTTCTATTGTTTAATAGCCATTTCAAAGACAGTATTCATGATATTTCTGTGGTATGAATGAACTGAATATTAAGTGTTGACAACTTTTTTGTTGTCTGTAATGGTTATCAACTACAGATAATTGTGGTATTAAGTACGTTTCAATTACATGTAACTGCAGTATGAAAATATAAGAAATATCAGTTACTTGTTGTTGTAGCTACATTTATGATTCGCTTTTATGTTGTCTGAATGAGTATCAAATAATAAATAATACAACTATTCTGTTGTCTATGTCTATTAAAAATAACAGGTACATGAAGTCGTTGTTCATTTAAGATTACATTTGTCTGTTGTATTAACATTATAAGTACATAGTCATTTGTGGCTCTATATTTATTTGAATGACAATTATTTGTTGTCTGATATCAATTAGAACCATATTATTTGTTATTGTATGTATCTTTGAATGACAAGTATTTGTCGTCTGATATCACTGATGTCAATTAGTACCATATTATTTGTGGTTGTATGTACCTCTGAACGACAATTATTTGTCGTGTGATATCAATTAGAACCCTATGATTGTGTTGATATTAGGCTACTAAGATCATAGAAATTGTGTTAGTCTTGTTGTTGTTTAATTGAATGGACAACATAATTTCTCATATATCTGTCTACATGGTGATATTGAAACTACAACTTTCTGTCGTCTAAGTTGGTAAACAACAGTAGAAGTTTCACATTGCTATTGTTTTCCATTTGATCCAACAACACACTTTTGGCTTTGAGTGAGTTGTTAGATGGTAGTTGAGACGACACAATTACTGTTCATTTGGTAATCTGGAAAGTACTGAAATGAATCAAATCAAATCTGAAAAAACATTCCGTACTGTTCATTAGGTAATCTAGAAATCTAGAAAATGCCATTTCATCAAACTGGCAAATCATTCAGTATATTACACAACCTGCTATGCATCAGTTCATACAACCCATCCATGAAACAAAAGACATGATCAATAAAGGCAACCCAACAAGTATCACAATATTGAGCATGTAAGGCAAAAAACTAGTACCTATAGCTTTCTAATCTGGGTTATAGATGCATGTCCAAAAGCATATATATATATATATATATATATATATATATAAGAGTTAGATACTAGCTTTCTTGAAATTGGGCAACATATTGTGCCCACTCGGCCCAAACCTCATCAATATCATCTTGTGTGTACATGTTGCTTCCTTTTCTGTCCCACTGCACAATAGAAAATGTGAAAGTTAATATTTGTTAGAATGTAAGCCATTTTGAAGAACTGAAATACATTGACATATATCACCTTAGCACTCCACTCTTGGTTCTTGTCCTCCACTATGTCCTTCATGTAATACATAATCCAAAACCCACAGGTTTTATCACCTTGTTGCTCCGGAATGCCCTACAACATTTTAAAATGTCAAGTACCCAGCCAAAAAATTGTGGAATGACCACTAAGCAATTTCTAAGTTAAATGGAATTGCACATGCATTTAGTAAAATTCAGAACATACCACACAATTTTTCCATGTAACTATTTTTCTGCCTTTCTTAGTTTTTTACGCATTGTATATTTTGATTGAGCTGCAAATTCATGATGATAACAATAAAGTTTCAGAAAATAGAGGAACTTAAAAAATATCAAAGCACTTGACATTTCCAGTAAAAATGTTAGTAAAAGAACGATTTTAGACCTTTTACGAAACTGAAGGTTAATATTACTTACTTGTCCACAATAGTTTTTCATTCACCAGTGATGAGTCGTCTCTTTAATGGATCCATGAAATGCACAACTTCTTCAGCGGGGTTCACAGCCGTTAACATTCAATGACAACTAACATCAAACTGATTTACTTAGTACCAAAACAAACTACTGTAAGCAACATATTTCATATATATATATATATATATATATATAAACATAAAGGCACAACATGAAGATTTCATACCCTGAGTTATAGGACACCAAAAAAATCTGACCCGACTTTCCTTTTGCATAACAAGCTGATAGAGAACGAGCCATTTCTGTTGGATTCCCACACCCAAGCGCGCCTGTCTGAGCAGGGTCTATGAAGGCAATCATGTGTAGCATCTTAAATTTCTGCAACTTTTGATAAAGGCAACTACAAAAAGATAAGACAAAAATATTCAAATCCTTTACAAGATTGAATATGAAAGTATATAACCTCATAAAATTAACAGATTCATAATGTTTATAGACCTCATATACATCTCAATGATGTTGTTAGATATCTCCTTCATGTGCGCCATGGCATACACATCTCTTCTAAAGATAGCTACCTTTCTTGGGCGGCCGAAAATTTCCTCGCCCAACTTGGTATGGATGGTGACCCCATTCTTCAAGAATGTATTGGCCCATTGGCACAACTCCTTTAGTGGTAATGGCAGTTTGGGGGGTAGGATGTCAAGGTCATCATGATCAAAATCATCATCGTACATATCCCTCCTTTTCTTTTTCCCAATTTTACGATTTCCTTGCTCCTAGTTTTGTAAACAATAACTTGGCATGTTGTGAAGGTCATCATGATCAACTTTAAAACACAAAGTCTAAATTATCGTAAATAATGAGCAAAAGATATTACCTTCTCAACAACTTCAGGGGGTATAACCAAGCTTCTAGGCCAAGCAACACATGTACCAATCACATCGGCAACTCTCACAATCTCATCTTTGATAGGAAATGGCAGCAAAGCATTAGCAACAACCACTTTAGTGACTGAAACGCGTACATTTTCCTCTCCTAATGATACACCATGGATAGTCTGCTGTGTGGCCTCGACATCAACTTTAACAATTGTTCCAAAAGCAACTATGTTGTCCACAGAACCTGTTGCGAGTTTAAACTCTGACTTGACATTTGTTGACTGTACCTAATTCACCAAAAATCATTTTTAATCAATCACATTTCAGGTTGAGGGTTGAGACTTCATTAATATATATATATATATATATATATATATATGAAAGACTCAAAGCTAAGTGTAATGACATCATCAAGTAAAGTAGGGAACAATAAGCTGTTTACCGAAATTTCTTCCCAAAATTGACAATCCTTCATGAAAAGCCTTACAGTCCTAACCTTCTCCTGAATAATTGATGTCAGTTTCTTGCTCGCATTGCTGTCAATAATAACATTGTCTTTAGATAGCTTTTCTGCCTCTCTAGCCAAATCCAACTTCTTCTTCACAACTTTAGTGGCCTTAGTTTCAGAAACCTTCAAAGCCTGCTCCATTTATCGGGAACAGCTGCCAATTGCAAAACCAAGTTCATTTACTGCTGTCACTGGTTTCGGTGATTCAACCAGCACCTCTTCCACCCCAACCTTTGATTCTAACTTCCTCAACCTCTGCTCCCACATGGCTCTTTCCCTCTCAATTTGTTGTTCCCTCTCAAAGTCCCACTTAGCTTTCTCCTCCGCAATGATACTTTGTCTCTCCTCTACCAATATCTTCTTAACATTTATCCTCATAGACTCTTCTACACTTTGCTTTCGGCGTTTTTGTAGATTGAAGTATGAATGTGGCTTGACAAAGCTACCAACACCTCGTGCCCTGCCAGGATACTCAGGGCTCCCTAAAGCCAAAGTAAGAACATCATCTGATCCTGAAGTTTTAATCTCACCATCGGACACTCTTTTCTTGAAGATAATTTCCTAATATAGACATAGATATACAACATTGGATACAAAGATTGTGATTTGAAAATTCAGTAAAATTTAAATCAAATCCAGTGGCAGGACTTACAATTTTTTCTACTGCTTTCTCTATCACTAGCCCATTGAAACTGCCGGTCTTGTCTTGCCATGCCTTTATCCACATTGTAGCACGATCAAGTTCTTCAATAGGTGTGCTTTCAGACTAACATGAAAAAATATAAAATCATTGTTACTTTTTGCTAAACCCAATGCTTTTGAATATATGGGACATTATCAATTTAGAAATACTAACCAGTTCTTCCTGTAGATTATCATACCCTTTTCTAGCCATGCGATGAGGGTACTTATTCTCCTTCCTCTTTAATATTTGGGCATGGCGAAGTTCCTACAAAGCATATGCAGCTTATGTATTTCAGAAAAAGAACCAGCAATGCTTCTTAACATTATCAACTTAATTTAAATAAGCTAGCTATGAGAATTTCATATATACCTGAAATGCATGTGAAGTCCTATCAGCAACAAAGATATCCCAATCTTCCTGGTCAATGGATCGATAGTCATCTGGAGGGAACTGCAAGAGTTCAGGGGTTTCCAAATATGGTATGATGTACAACTTCGTTAATTTGCTTTTGAACTCTCTCCATTTATTTGCAACTGATGTAATAACCAATTTCTTCCATTCTTTAGGAACCACAAATGCATCCTACATAAATGCTAACATGGTTAATACTTCCTAAATAACACACACATTTAAAATAGCTGCAAAAAGAAAGTTAAAACTCATATCTTTTACCTGAATACTTTCCTAAATCTTGTCTTTCTCATCAACATCCACCTCTCTCCAATCTTGTATAGATATTGGGATCTTTGTCCTCACCAACAGCCCAATGTAGGATTGCATCTCTTTAGCTGCCTTCCCAATTGGTTCCCCTTGAGCGTTAAACTCGACTTTCATCCTTCTTCCACGAATAAGTCTCATGGTAATGCGATTCATCGTCACCATACCCCTTTTAAGCAACTTCAGCCCACCGGTTACGTTCTCGTCATCATCATCAGGCTTTTTGCTCCTTCCATGCTTGCTACCGGAGGCTGACTTAAGGTTTACCACAACCTTCTTGGATTTAGACCCTACACTTCTCTTAGAGACAGATTGGTTAGAGTTGGATCTGTCCCTGGCTCATAAACCATACAACAATGCAGTGCCTTTATATGAGTTTAAAATGAATATAAAAATAAGAGTTCTTTCTTTAGTTTTATTTTTTCTCTTCATGTGTTCTTCACCTCTCATTTCTTATATACCTCTCTCATTCCATACCTTTCTATTATGTTTGAGAAGAAAACAGAAAACACAAACCCAAAAACAGTATATAAGGGGCCCTTAATTATAAGAAACCACAAGACTAGTGGAACTCGTGGCAAGCAATTAATGAATCTACAACATTATGATTTATGAGAGTAGATAAGAAGGCTAACATGTCCAGGTGAATATGCCCACCAAAAGAAGAGGTCAATAGCCATAACAAATATATGAAGACAAGGAACTTACATAGTGGTTCTGAGAGACCATTTACATACCCATGCCATGTCATTAATAATTATAATGTTATATGCAAGTGGTAATAGTTGCAGAAACACAAAGGAAGACAGATAAAGAAATCCACTCACGAACTCAAAACTAGCTTCAGTCTCTAATTTACTAAAACCCCAAACATGGAACACTCTGGTTTCTCATCAAAGCCATTTCTCCTTCAACATTTTATAGAAAATAAAAATCAAAACTTTGAATATTTACATAAACCATACAACAATGCAGTACCATATAGCTACAAAACAACACTATAGAATTCATAAAACTCACTTTCATCTCACTTCTGGATAAGTAAAACCAAAAACCCAGAAAGGCATTCCCAATATAAAAGAAAACATAATCAAGTTTTCAAAACCCACCAAACAACAAAGCATAGATCTAATTAATACTCCCAAAAACACCATCACACACCTCAACACCACACTATTTAGAGTTTAAGACGAATTTTGAATTCACAAACAAAACAAGTTGAAACGACAAAGCAGGGAACGCCCAAAATAAGTCCAAACCTTTGAATTTGAAATGGGTGGCAGAGAAAGCATAATAGAATTAAAAACCCATCCTTTGAACAAAGTGAACAGTCTGAAAACACTAGCTAAAATTAAAATTGCAGAAACTAATAACTGAGTCACTAAGCTAGGCAGGCTCCCAAACAAGCATGAATATACGAGACATGAATGAAAATTGAAAAACCCAATTAGGCAATCAAAGAATAAGGAGTGACAGATAAAAGAGTACTTACGCGTCGATCAACTTTGATTACGACTTCAAGCCCTAATTCGGAAACTCGGCCCCAATTTCTTCTTCTTCTTCTTCTTCTTCTTCAAATGAATCCCCCAAATTTTCGATCTAGGATCTGTTGGACCTTCCTCTAGATCAACTCGTACCTCTACTTCCTTCAACGGGTCCTTCTCAGACGATTGTTAGATGGCCTATCATGGTTTTCTTCAAATGCACCGCCGCTGCTGAAATTAGGATTTTCTTGAAATGCACCTCTGCTGCTAAATCTGAGATTAGGGTTCCGGTACGACCGCGTAGGTAATTGGTTGTGAGTGCTTTGTGGTCGCGATTTCGCTAGAGACTTGAGATAGAGATGCCCAGTTTTCAACCAGTTGAGCTGAGAGACTTGAGAGACAAAAGGCAAAAGGCATAGAGTTTTAGACAGAATGAATGAAGTCGGGCTAAGCCTAGCACAAAAGGCAATTTTGCCTTAGACAAAAAAAAAAAATTAAATGAGTTGACCCCCTCATATAATCAAACAACACAATTAAGTTGTCTGATGGTTACCACTTTTTGACTCAACCAGGGTTTTGACCAATTTTTAGAGGGAAATGCCTTAATCGATTGGGAGGGAGATTTCTAAAATTTCAGCCAACTCACTTAGACAACATAATTTTCTTATAACTGTTGTTTGAATAAATCAAGTTTTTAGGCTTCAGAGGAACAAAATTCTCTATCTTGAGCCAACAACATAAAAATGTTGTTTCAATAAGAGCCTTCAGAGGAATGAAATTATATGTACATCTCTATCTTCAGGTAACAACATTAAAATGTCGTCTGAATGTCACCCATTTACTCAAAATGAAAAAACTGTCTTTCGGTGGGTACTCAAACAACAGAGTTAGGTTTGTTTGTTGTCTGAAAATTTGGGACGACAGAAAATTAGCTTTCTGTCGTCTGATGTCTGTTGTATGATTGACTTATTGGCATAGTGCCTGCAAAACAAAATTATCCTATAGGAGAAAAAGAAATTTTGGTTGTCAAGAAAACAATTTTAAATTCTCCACCTTTTCTTGGAAAACATTTTACTGTACTCACCGATTGTGCCAGAGTAAAGAATTTAAAAAAATTTAAACTTGAAAAAGCTGCTGATAGAGGAAGATTAGCAAACTGGTAATTATTTCTTAACCAATATGATTATAATGTTGAGTTAATTGCAAGAAACAAGAACTATCTTCCAAACGCCCTAACCAGAGAAATGGCAATGTTTAGTCGAAGAGATGACGACGAAGGTCCCAATCCCAGAAACAGAAGAACTGGGAAAGAACATGAAACTGCTGAGGATCCTAAAGAAAAAATCCTCAAAAGGTTTCTGCTAAGTCCAAAAGAACTAGCCACAACTGATCAATCCCAGGGTAAAGGATTGGCTAGCCCGTCTCAAACGGCAGACGGTAAAGACTCATCAAGACCGTTGAAGGCTGTTGCTTTGTCAAAAAGCAAATCAACTGCAACTGGAGTTATAAATGTGTTTAATTATGAATTGAAAACCTTTGTTGATCCTGTGTTCAGAACTGGCAAGAGGATAGCATACCACCAGAAGGTAATTTAAGATAACCTCTTATTTGCCTTTCAGGAAAGAAACAGTGGCATCATGTTCCTAGCTCTGTTTGCATTAGCTGAAGAACTCCATGAAAATGCTAGACCACAGTTTGAAGAAGTTTATGAAAATACACTGCAGAGTGCTGTCCAAAATGAAAAAATCCAGTATCTTGAAGATCCTGAAAGTGCTAGAATTCCTGTCATAGCACTAAAGAATATGAATGGTTCAACTTCCATAATCTTATTGGAAGTAAGAATTCTGACTCATGTCACTGTCCCTGGACCTTATGTTGGAAGATATGTGGTCAATGTTCAGAGTGAACATCCTCAAGAACACAAGCTTTGACATGTTGAAAATGGTTTTGTCCACAATCCCTGGACCAAAACAAATGATGATCTCAAGGGTCTGCCACCCCTTATAGTCAACACGGTCAAGAATGTTAGAAAAAATGACTGCATCCTCATATTAAAGTTCAGGTCTACTCCACCAGAATGGATTCAGAAGACAAATGGGGAAGTTGATTATATCTCTCCACATCATTATGTGAGAATCATTCAAGGGAAGTATCTTCACCCTATATGTGTTGGATACAATGGCCAACCAAACTCTAGTATTTCCTGGATGAAAGTCATGGCACTAGAATATATCAAAAAGATCATCGAAGAAGATACAGAAAATACATTCCTGGCAGCAAGAGAAAAAAATTATTGTTACTGCATACGACCACCCTGATGTTATTAGCAATGACCTTTTCCTATCCCTTAAGAGAAAAGAGATAGACTCCACATTAGCTTGTTTTCAATGGATCGAGAAGATTGAAAACGACAACCACTACAAAATGTATGAAGATACTGCATACGACCACCCTGATGTTATTAGCAGTGACCTTTTCCTATCCCTTAAGAGAAAAGAGATAGACTCCACGTTAGCTTGTTTTCAATGGATCGAGAAAATTGAAAACGACAACCACTACAAAATGTATGAAGATACTTACGTGGAAAAAAGTGGAACTAAAGCAAGGATGGAAAACAGCTCTTTTGTCCTTGACAACAATTCTGAAACAGATGAAAACATGTGAAGCAGCAGGTGTAAAAAGCACCGAAAGTAGCTTTGGCATTTTCCCTAAAGATGTTTTTGCTTTTCAAAAAGAACAAGGTGAAAAACATTTCACCTAAAGGAATATGTTTTTCGTCATCCGACCTCAATCATCTGGAGCACTCACAAAAGCATAAAATAATAGAGCTGTGTTGTACACTTTTATGTTTTGAATTCCAGTTTGAGTTCCACTCCTTATAAAATGAGCTTTAAGTTTAGTTTGTAAGGCATCAGAAAATTGAGCATAATCATTTTCTCTCAAAAAGTAAGAAAGCCATAGTAGCAGTGTGTTATAGTAGCAAGGTGTTCAATCCTCATTGTAAGAGTTTGCTTGATGCAGTGTGCTTATATTTCAAGTAAGTTCTTATGAACTCAGTTATGAATAAATAAACAGCGTTTAGCTGTTTACCCAAGAGTGAGGCTCTGGGTTTTTAATTTGTATTCATGTTTGCATAAATAAATTTAGTGTGAGCCCAGTACATTATCGCAAAATATTGTTTGTTTTTAGTCTCTACAAAACTATCTGTTTATCTTACCATTTATCAAGCTAAAAATTATTTTTCTTAAGCTTAGAACAGCAGTGATTCCGCCCTGAAAAGTAACCGTTTAGACAGGAAGTCGTTAGATGAAAATGTGGCATGTTGAAGGAAGATCTGTGCTTTAGGATTTTATTTGGCAAGCTTGATAACTGAAGAAAGATAAAAAATATAAAAGTAGAAAATGAAGAAGGGACACGTGTAAACTTCTTACTTTCTTAGAAGGACATCCCAAAACCTGGTCTGGAGGTGCTAACCACACCTGGTCAGCCAAGTACTATCCTTTTTTTTTTTTTAATAATGATTC
>LYNE01006749.1:5812-23311 GCA_001662545.1 Rosa x damascena | reverse complement strand
TGGGCCGGCCCAAGCACGGCACGAAGCACGACTAGGCCCGCTTAAAATGGGCCGAGTCGGGCCGGGCCGGCCCGTTTGCCACCTCTAATCATCACTTTGTTGAAGAAAATGTTGGAAGCTAATCCGCGATAATGGCATGAGACCCTTTATGAGACTCTTTGGGCCTACCGCACATTGAAGCGGAATCCCACTGCGACTACACCTTATGCTTTGATGTTTGGCCATGATGCAGTCTTGCCATTGGAAGTCAACGTCCAATCATTACGAGTTCAAGAGCAACATCATCTCATTGGAGAAGATTACGTGCAGGCTATGTGGCAGGAACATGAAGACCTTAGCGAAAAGCGCTTGGAGGCTTTAGATAGTTTGATCATGGAAAAGCAACGAGTCGCTCGCTCCTACGACAAGAGGACGCGGGGAAGGAGTTACAGCGAAGGAGAGTTGGTTTGGAAAGCAGTTCTCCCGCTTGGCGAAAAATTAGATGGTTGCGGCAAATGGACTCCAAGATGGGAAGGCCCGTACATCATCTATAAAATCTTAGGGAAAGGAGCTTTTCATCTAAAGGACCTGGATGGAGATGTCCACCATAACCCTATCAATGGCAGATACTTGAAGAAATACTTTCCCAATGTTTGGGACTCGGAGGAGTCATAGACAGTTTCTTCACCTAAAACATGGGGGGGGGGCAATTCTAGTGTTCCTACACTTGCGAAGCCCATTCATGAAGGCCTGTTTTTGAGGCCCATAATCATTTCTTCGCTATGTCTAGCAACACTAGGGGGGCAACACTACACAATACTAAGCCGAGTCAGTGGCTCCAAAATAATAAAAAATAAAAAAAAATTTACAGCTTTGTCTCTTCTCGCGCCGAGAAAACACCTTCGTGGGTCGAACTGTAGGAGTTAAGGCTGAGCTCAAGGGAAATGCGAGAGCCATCATTGTTACCGCCCCATCCACCGGAATAGTTGCTGTAGCCGCCACCTCTCTCATAAGTAGTCTTCATGTCCTCACCATGCATGGGGAACAGAGGAAGGGTTTCAATCTCCTTGTTCATAGATCCATAACCACCATAGTTCCCCATCTGCTCGTTAAAAGCTGTCATCACACCAGCTGAAGAAGCAGAAGCAGATGCAGAAGATCCGAAGTTAATATTCTAATCCTTAGGTTTCCAATTGGTAACATTGTCATCCCCAACAAGCCCTGATCTTTTCATGGGCACATGAACATCTGAAGTGGACCTCTTCTTCTGCCTCTCCCGAGCCCTTTGGTTCACGAACCAAAAATAGACGTTCTTGACCTCGATCTTGCCGAACAACCTCAGCTGGAAACAGATCCTCTGAATCTACTCTATAGTTGGGGACCTAACTCCCTTGTTGTAGAAAAGATCCTTGAGGATTCTTATATGGTCTGTAGTGGGAATCCACCTAGTTCGCATGTTAGCACTACTCCCGGCTGCTGTGTTATTTCCTCCATCCTCGGTTGGATGCCGGTTTTGTGGTTCCATTGGTGATGGATTGAGAGAATGCGAGAATTGAAGAGTAATGATGATGAGTAATTAAGAAAGATTGCTGTTAGAAATATCGGGAAGAACTAAAGATCTGAAGGACTAAAGTTGACAGAGAAGTGTCCAAGGAAGGGTATTGTTGAGGATCTGAAACTCAGAGGAAGGTTTTTGGAGTGAACGTTCCCATCCCCAGAATGCACCTATTTATGGGAACAGGGCATGCAAATCTCCCCTTGGCTGGACAGTCTCGGAAAAGCATCTCCACCTTTGGATGGATAGTCAAAGAGTCAAACTAAGTGTCAGCAAATCTTGATCAAAGTTGCCTTAAATCTCGGAAAAAGAAGGGATTATCCGCGCGTGGGGGAACCGAACAGTTTTCAAGGATGTAACTATTCCATTTTCAATATTATCTTCTCACGGTGGAGTTTTCAATAGCTAATTAATGAGAATTGAGTTGGGGCCAGCAAGTGGATCCAAAAGATAAATATTTTCTCAAAGCCCTCGCTGTGAGGCTCTTTTTGACGCGGAGCATAATTTAAAAGTTCATATTGTTTTCAATATACAACTATGGGGGCCTATATTTGGGGCTTTGCGAGACACAATTATTGGCTTCTCATGGATATTTGAATATCAGGGTAAGAAAATGTTATTGTATTCATAAAGTGGCTTTGCGGCCAAAAGCAGTACATTCATTACAAAGCCAAAAGTGGCTAGAATACAAAACAAGGATCTTCGGATATCTTATGAATCTTTTCTCAAGTGGAAGCAGCTATGGAATCCAACGTGGTTGAGCCGCGCCATTATCCCAAGGAGGGACAGACTTCAGGGAAGGAAAAAGAAGAGTAACAAAGCCCTTGCGCCCCCGTTACATAGGACGCGGCAGAGGAATCCAACATAGGCTTGGCCAATGCCATTATCCATGAGAAGGGGAGACTCCAGTGAAAGAAAATGGAGCCTCCAAGCCCCCTCACTTGGAAGCAGCTATGGAATCCAACGTCGGGTTGAGCCGCCCCATTATCTCGAGGAGGGGCAGAGAGTGAAGAAACTGAATATCGGCTTGAGTCTCTGCGCCCTCTTCTCCCTTGACAGACACCATTTCACTTAGCGTGAAATGTGGGAACGGCCAGGAGTTGGCCCACACCCATTTCTTCAGCGAATCCACACACTTCCTCCAAGATTCTGTCAATGTTTGGAAGAGAGAGAATGAGTAGAAGGCGTCCACCAAAGCCCTTCTCATTTGGAGGACTCGATATGGTCCGACTCCAGAAGGAAGGGTTCGAGGAAGGGTCTTTGGCCTTAAAGAGGCTTTCCTCCCTTCCCCGATTTGCTCCGCGTGTAAGGATTATGATGAAGATGACTTGCATGATCGTGGATCCCACACTCGGAGCCCCCTCGCGTTTCTAAACCAATCTGAAGCCTGGCATTGTTGTTGCAGAACTTCAGAAGGCCGAAACAAGGGGTTGCCTGAGATTACGCCATAAGGCCTAACCCAGGCTTGAGATTACGCCATAAAGCCTAAAATTTAGAGGCTAAAGGCCATTTCCTGAGGGGAAGATTTGTGAAGAAGGAGAAAGAGAAGCAAAGATTGAAAGGCCATTGTTGAGGATCTGAAGCTCAGAGGAAAGTTTTTGGAGTGAACGTTCCCATCCCCATAATGCAACTATTTATAGGAACTTTAGGCAAATCTCCACCCTTGGATGGATGGTTAAAGAGTCAAACTGATATCAGTAAATAGAGATTAGTAATTCCAAATCTCGGGATAAAGGGACTAGTAGCATGTGAGGCTCCAATACCAAACGGTTTTCGAGGAGGGATGATTGGCGCGTGAGGAGACCAAACGGTTTTCGAGGAGGTAACTATTCTTTTCACGAGATTATTTTTTCACTACCATTGTTTTTCAATGAGTGATTAATGCCTTAAATCTCGGAAAAGAAGGGATGATTGGCGCGTGAGGAGACCAAACGGTTTTTGAGGAGGTAACTGTTCCATTTTCAATATTATCTTCTCATAGTGGAGTTTTCACGTGAGGAGACCGAACGGTTTTCGAGGAGGCCTACAGAGATTGGCCCGCGAAGCTTAATTTCAAGTAAAGTTCCTCCACACAGAGGTTCGCCTCAATGGCACTAGCTTCGGCCTGAGTGGCCAGTTCTCTGACACGGGCCAGGTTGCGGCCCATTTCTTCAGAAGCAGCCAAAGGTTCATCGAGTTGGGTTTCTTCTGCAACAATCGCATTATGAACAGACAGTCAGCGAACAAGGCAGATACTGGTTGCTATACACATGGCGAAACTACCACCAAGGAAGAGAAGGATCCTCATTTGCAATCAAAAGCAGTCTCCTTCGCATGGGGGGCACGCTAAAGTTCTGATCCTTATTCATGGCAAAGGCAATTCAGATTGTGGCTTTATGGCCTATTTAGAGGTCTATATGGAATCAGTCAAGCCAAAACAAGTGGCTTTTGAGAAACAACATTATAAGAGCAGTGCTGATTCAAGACCTCTTCAGTCAAGACGGAGACCTTTGACTTCGAGGTCTGGGGGGCAATGTTTGGACCCAAAATGAGCATTTTGACCTGATAAGGCGTGTCTTGGAGAAATTGAGCCAATGTCAGTGGCTCAAGTTATATATTGTCGAAAAGTTCGAAATATATGTTTAGAGGCTAAATAAAGCCTACTATGGAAGCATGAAAAGTCAAGTTTAGCACATTTTCCTACTTCGGCTAGGAGAAACTGAGCTAAACAAGGAAGGAGGGGCGGCAGACTAACCAAAGAAAATCCAAATGAGCTGAACTTTCTAGATTAAATCTAGAAAGCCCAAGGATCATTTCTTATGAAGAGTCCCAGAGCTATTTTTGAGTGGAAGGCCTTCAAACAATCAGTCCAATTTTCTGGAGAAGGAAAACTGGAAAACTGGACCTATAAGAGGTCCAGCAGCATTTTCGGCCCAACCACTACACCAAAAGCTCTGAAATTTTAACAGGATGATCTACACTCATAGTAGAACATTTTTTATGAGGAAGTCGAAGGCCCATTCGGAACTCTTGATAGAGATATGATTGAAGGAATAAAGGAGCCGAAAGTGATTCAAAATCACTCCAAAATTCATCATTTCTATCTCCATTTAGTGCTCCACCTCCACCTCCATTATCTCCATTAGTGCTCCACTATCTCCAATTAGTGCTCCACTATCATTTGTTTAAGGCCAACCACTTTGGCATGGTAGCCTATAAATAGAGGTTACAATGAAACACTTGAACACACAATTCATTCATCAAAACATCTCTAAGATGATCTAAGTTCTCTCTATAGCAACCTCTCTAAGAGCAACTCCTCTCCTTCTCTTTCTCTTACCGGTGACTACACTCCAAGTCCCAGTCTCCTCAGGAGCCGACTTTCAGTGCCACCAAACCTTCTGCCAGCGTGCTTCGGTCCTAGTCTCCTCGGGAGCCGACTGCAGTACCGCGACCACAACAGTTACGGAACTAGCCAAGCAAGGGTAACGCCCTCGCAACCCAGCAAAGCTAAAGTCACGCTTTAGCAAGTTCTCCCCACTTCCCGGTGATTTCGCTCTGCTCGACCTACAACGTTGAGTATCGACTTGGTGATACAAGAAAAAGTCCTCGCCACGAGGCACAAAAGAATCCCACGACGAGGTTGGTGCTCTCCTCGTCCACAGTCGCTCAAAAGAAGTCCTCGTCCACAGTCGCTCAAAAGAAGTCAGGTCAAGGGACACCCCCAACGACCGCACCCGAACGGTGCTGGCACGCCCGCGCAGAAAAGAGATTGTTGACCAGTTGCAGCAAAACTGGAGCCAAACAGGGCCCATTGTGGGCTCGGGCTCAGGCCGGGCCGGGCCAATAGGTCAATATTCCTAGGCCAAACCCGACCTGTTACTCTAACGTGCTCGGGTCGTGCCGGACCACTAACGGGCTTAGACAGTGCCAGACCACTTTTAAACGTGTCAGGCTCGTGCCATGCTTGTGCTTAGCGGCCCGTTTGCCACCTCTACACCCGACGAATTAAACCCAATACTCTCTTGGTCTTACTTCTGGGACGAATTGAATTGGAAACCTTCCACAGGTCTCACCTGAGACACAGCACGCTCTCTCTTCCCATAATAGAGTAATGAAAGTTGAAGCCCCTATAACGGAAGTCAACCACTTTCAGCAAATAAGAAGCTACGTACGCCTGTCTCCCTTCATATATTGGTTACGAGCATCCCACTAACCCACTGCAATTCTCCATCTGAATCTGGATTCAAGATCCTCGCCTTGGAGCCGAGGGCACTGCTCAATACAGCTGACTACTGAGCTAAGTTTTCAAAACCAATCATTACTTTATATATTTCTCTATTTTGACTCAGAATCATACGTGAGTCAATCATGCAATACACATGCCTACGTGTGCTTGATACACAAAGCCACACATATTATACATTCATACTCGCTTCCACATGTTAACCTGCATTTATTGCCTCCTTATGAATGCTAATTCAATTGATATCCATGCATAAAATATTTAATTTCTATCTGTACACAAACTTGTCAGCACCACAATACTTAATTGGTTCTCTGCTTAATGGTTTATTGCTCAATATCTAATGACCACCAAACTCCATACTATATTTAGAGTTCATTGCCATCAATACTAAAGATCCGATATTACATTCTTACGTGTTCATGACTAATTGCAATTGTGTATTCGTACATACTCTATGCCAAAACGCAATTCATGTCCATGCTTCTTAATTGTGTCCATCTATTTAGAACAAGACCATGCAAGTATTGACTCCATATCTGTATATACTCTGTAGTCTGTACCATCCCCTCTCGGTATCAGCAAGCTCCAACTCTCGATCTCAGCCTCATCAACTTGTCACCTGAGCATTGAACAAGCTCGCCATCCTGGTCTCTCCCTACCTTGCACTCGGTGTCTTGAATCGAACAAACTGTGCCCCAACCCATCTCGGTCTCGCTGACCAGTCTTGCACCAAACCAGACACCAAGACCTTCTATGATGATTTGCTCGATCTGCAGTCATCTGATTTGTTCAACCTTCAATGAAATTGGTTTACAATCACTGGGCTCTTCTCTTTCTGTTCTTGTTACAATGCATTGATTCCCCTTGCACTTGTCTACTTCCAAGACATGAAGACATCTAAATTTCTTCCACATACATGTCTACAAGATGTACACAGATGGTAGGCCGAACATTTCAACCCATGGAAGGAAGGCAACTATAAGGTCCTATTCTCAGATTGAGAAGAACTATGTTAATCAATATGTGGAAATACCATTCTCTTCAATTACACAGCAATAAAGGTCTCTCATGGACAGCTCCAAGCACTTGCTTTGCTGCATATCTCTTACCTTACTCGAGCCCTGCCAAACCAGGGTCGATCCTCATTATTTTGCACACCTGTGCACACAGCTCAATTGCTAAGGACAACCAGGCAGCCAGGGAACCAGAAACTATCCAATAGTCCCTCATGGCTCAGCTGAGATAAGTTTTCAAACCTTATCAACATAAACCAAACCAAGTTCTATATGCCTATATTACAGGCAACCTATTATGAAAACTTACTTTCTACAGTCATATAAACAATTAGCAACTAAACCTAAACTACAACAAAGTTTTAGTCAGTTCATTTTCCTATATGACATAATGAAAAATTAACAGTCTTGTCATCAAAAGCACACAAGTTCAAAAATATCACTACTATAAAAACATGATTTAAGGACATTGAAACCGTGTCCTTAAATACATACAAGGACTCTTAAAAAAAAAAGAGTTCTCTATCCATGAGTCATTGTAAGTCACATACAAGGACACCCAAACAGAGTCCTTGTTTCCCTATAAGGACACGTAAACTGTGTCATAAAAGCAAAAAAATCAGTGTCTTTGTATCTATAAGAGGACACTTGAATTGTGTCCTTATATCATCAAAAATAGTGTCCTTGTAACTATATGAGCACACTTGACTTGTGTCCTCATATCATCAAAAACAGTGTCCTTGTATGTATAAGAGGACACTTGAGTCATGTCATTACATCCGAAAATAAATGTCCTTAAAGATGATAGAGGACGCATAAACTGTGTCCTTAAAACTAAGAAATTGTCCAAAAAAAATATATTGAAAATATCATCCATACTCCAATTCAAGTCTATATATATCACAATACATATGACTTTGTCAACCAAAAACGATCTTTATACAAGCAATATTCAGTTAAATACAATCTCAAATCTTCCAGCTATACTCAATTACAAATGAGAAAATTCAAGATATTGAGTATTTAGGATAGACCATATACTAGATTATATTGAATTAGGGTGTAGATTTGGATTTTTGAAAACTAGAAAGATCAGGTCAAGAAATAGAAACAATAAGCCAAGTTGGAACAGCAGCAATTAGGTGTACCATGCCAAGTGCATGCCTTTTATCAACAATGTACAATTATATTAAACTAAAATCAGACACTGTGATAATGTGATGCCATTGTGTCGCTCGCAAGCTAAGGAGTAAATAAACTGAACGTGAAAATGAAACTGAGACCTACGTAATAATAGACCAGGTAATGAATCCAGTGGGACTCTTCCTTTAACAGACCAATCAAACAGCATAGAATATGTCAAAAGGAATCACTACATATAGGACACTTCTAGTATAATATAAAACACAATTGCATTCTCAAAAAAAAAAAAAAAATATGAAACAAAATTGAATGAAACTAATAATCGACACCAAATTGGATATGACGAAGTAGTCGGATAAAATTGCAGAAGTATTTGGATAAAATTGGTTACTGGAGTGGTTGGGCTAAAGCCCACCCGAACGAAGTCGAATTGAGTCTATGTGCGTCAACCTCAGGGACTGTTCCTCTTCTACTCTTTTAGTCTTCTTCTTCCAATAAGTCTTCAATTCCAGGCTTAAATACAACTCTTCTAGTCTTCTTCTTCCTCTCCTGAAATTGTAAGCATGTATTGCAATTTTGTTGAATTTCAATCGATTCAATTTTGGGGAAATTTTTATTAAGTTTTTATCAAGTTTGTAATTCGTTATTGATTTCCAGGCAGTTCGTTGGGTTTGTGTTTGGGAAAGGCCACAAGGGGGACTAATGCGATTCAGTCCGTGGAGTAAATTGGGAGCAATCCGATTTTGCAGGTATCAGATTGAGAGCAATTGGGATTGTGAATTTTAAAGGTTTATGAATTTTGTGTCTTTTTTAGATTTCATTGTGGCAGCAATCATTGGTTCATTGACCTTATTGGTGTTTTTCTGGATTTCCCAGTAATTTAAGACTGTGAACAAGCACTTTTTCTGGGTTGACGAAATTGGGGTTGCTGGGTTGCTGAGGTCCTTGGATTGGAGCACTTTGTTAATTGTTTGCCTTTGCTAATGTAGCCCCGGCTTGCCATATACGTGAAGTACTAGCAGCATAGGAACAGAAAAGATCAAAAGAAGTGTACGTAACGTGAGGAGATGGGGACACGGTGGTCACAAGATAAGGCCTCACAGTCGCAGCAGCTGAGTCCTGGAGAACCAAGTAACAAGGCAGTAGTGGAGAGAGTAACAGAAGCAACGCCTAGTGGCTCTAAACCCATCATAAAAGTGGAGAAATCAGCTCGTTTTCAGGCCAAACCTTCAGCTGATCACAACCAGGAGGCCAAAGTAGTGAAAGAAGTCGAGGGAACAGAGAAACCGACAGTTACACAAGTGCAGCAGCAGCAGCCGCAGCAGCTCCCACATAATTATGAAGCCATTGTGAAAGATGCCGACACTCCCATCAGCAAGTCACTGGAACACCTGTTTGGACATCTCTATGCTGGAATATTCTTAGACCAAAAGAGGAAGGCAAGCCCGGCCTTCATAACTATGGAAATTTTCATATTTATGCTTTTGACTGTGAAATTACTGAATTCAAGCTCCTAATCGATATTTGTGACACTGTTAAACAAGCGCACCTCGGAAAAGAATTTTGAAATCAAGTAACAAGAACATGAACATCATCAGTATCATTATTGGATTTTTTTTTTTTTTTTCAAGTATTAACACTATCACTGTAATTATTACAGAAGTATTGGGTTGACAAGAAGTCCAACAACTGCTTCATGGTGTATCCAAGGGATCTCACAATCTCTTGGGCTGAAGAGAATCGTTACTGGCACTGGCCTTCCCTGGAAGAAACAAGGTACAATTAAACTTCAGTAAATATCAAGAAAAGTCACAAAAGGAAAAACAGATGTGATGTGATGTGTTGATGATTGACTAATGTTAGGACTTTTAGTATAAGTTTTCTTCATATCAGTTCCTCTCTGTTTCCTTGGTCCTTGCAGTAATGTCTTCATCGATGCAGCTGAACTGTTAAATGTATGCTGGCTTCAAGTTCGTGGAAATATTGATTCCACAAAGCTGTCGCCAGGAACTCTATATGAAGTAGTATTTCTAGTGATGTTGAAAGCTGCAGCTTATGGATGGAAAGTTCCTGTCAATGTCAGTCTCACTCTCCCAGATGGTAACAATCAAGAACGTAAAGCTGATCTGAATAAAATCCCAAGAGAACAATGGACAGAGATACCGGTAGGCGAGTTTAGAGCATCAACAGGATTACTTGGGAACATTGAATTTTCGATGTATGAATCTGAAGAGCTAAAATGGAAGAGTGGACTTCTGATCAAGGGCGTTGCCGTTCGGCCTAAAAACTAATAGGGTACTCATAGCTTCGCTTTATGAGTGGAGAGAGAGAATGTAACGAGTTTATCAGCAAAACTTCTTAGTGGTTTGCATAAATAATGGCCTTCAATAAAAATTCAGAACTTCCATCTATTAGCACTAAGAATTGATTACTTTTCCTTCCTTGTGTACATAGATGTAACTAGCATTTCTCCACACATGCTCTGCATGTACAAACAATTTTTTTATTTTCAGAAAATAAAAAAGAAAATATAAAAGAAGAAAATGGTTATTGCAGAAAGAAGTTAGTGGGAGAGAAAAGTGGGTTGTGAGATTTATTTTTTTATTTTTGTTAATAAAAATATAATTTTGTTCAAGGAAAACCTAATTTGTGTTTAGCCCAAACTCTAGGTTACTTGACCTAGTGGTAATAGGATTTAATTAGAAGGATCTAGAATCCTAATCAATGTAGAATTACTTTCCTTGTATGATTGAGATTCTATGCATTGTAATCCTCTATATAAAGAGACCCCTATTATCAATAGAATACACAGCGATTATCTCTCAATTCTCGTTTCCCTAAAACAAATTTATAATTATCTTAATAATCCTTGTGATTAAATTAATTCTCAAAGTATTTTAATCTCTCAGGGTTATTTCTGTTAAAACTTTTAATTTTGGCTAACAAAGCCTCTTCTCTTAAAAATAGTATAGATATTATATAAACTTTTTTGAGAGATGAATAAAATTAACAAAAAATTATTCCCATATTCTCTTTGATATGGTATCTGAGAAATTAGCTCTTGAGACCTTTACCTATTGAATTTCGCTGCCCAGAAAATATACCAATTACCTAAGAACATTGTTGTTCTTCCTTTCCCAGTACTGGAAAAGTTCCATCTAGAATATCCATGCCAAATACTCTATCGAATTTACCAATACCAAATACCAGTTCCCATACCTACTGCCTACGTATAGTCAAATACCTAGGCAGTATCCAAGACCCAGAACCCATTTTAAAACCCCTTGTGAACCTTCCGACAGAGATCGGAAATTCAATCCAGACCCAATTCCGGCGGAGCTCGGATTCGAAATACCGGAGACGATCAAGCTAGCATAACCAGACCTGCTGACGCCAAGGCCTAACGTGAAGCATCAGATAAGATCAGCCGCTGATCCAAATCGAACTCCGGCAATCTACAATTCCGACGACTAGACGACAGAGTTCGTCTTCATTTGAGTGCCCATACCATACTCAGACCTGTACGAGATAGCTAGGTTCTTCACGAGAGCAGAAGATCCAGACTCGCCGAGCTCTGGTACGTTTCTGACCCATACTCGTCAGAAAACGACGAACCAGATCGCCGGCTTAACCAGACCTCCAACGATTTGAATTGCCGGACAATTCGAATTTCAGAAAACCCAGAGTTTACCCGTTTCAGTTGTTGACCCGACTCTACAACTGACCCGCTTCATTGTCAGATCCGACCTAGTTGACAATTTGACTGGATCTGATTGAAATCGGGAAAAAAGAAGAAAAAAAAAAAAGTCCGTCGAGTTGAAAACCCGAAAGCATGGTTTAAGCAAAAGTTTGGATGAAAGAGAGAGAGAGAGTTGATTGAGTTGAAAATCCAAAAGGGCGGCTCAATCAAAATTCGTAAGAAAATATACTTGGTGTTGATAAGATGTCATCAAAAACGAATATTATAAATCAGTACTCCTGCCATGATTCTGCCTTCGTTCCAGGCTAACTCAAGTACACATGACAACTCTTTGAAATATTCAAACTTTAAATGGAAAAATATGGATAATTGACTCTGGTGCAACTGATCATATGACTTATGATCCTAGTGTCATCCAACAATTATCCATTGCCTGTATGTCAGCTGTCACTAATGCCAATGGTGACGCATATCCTATCACTGGTGCTGGTTCTGTATCTTTGACACCCTCTACAACCCTAGATACAGGTCTAGTTGTCCCCTCTTTGTCAAACAACTTGTGGTCTGTGCGTCAAATTACTAAACAATTATATTGTTGTGTAATTCTTTATCCTTGGTGTTGTGTCTTTCAGGACATCCTCACAGGAGAAATTATTGGACATGGTATTGAGAAGGGGGGATTGTACTACATGGAAATGACACATGTTGGTGACTTACGTGCAAGTGAAGCACACCATATTCAGAAGAATACTTCACCTAGAAAGGAGAGGAAAAACATATGGCTATGTGTTACAACCCGTACCAAAACTTTAACTTTTTACTAGTTTACAGTTAGTAAAAGACGATTTTACTTTGTGGGTCACGTTTCCCCATTCAGGGCTTGAGGCGTTAGCTTTTTCTTTGACAGATAATTCAGGAAAATTTCTTATGAAAGTCGTAGAATATGCTAAACCGAGTACATGGAAACGTAGTTTGCCAAAATCGGAGTTCGGACGGAAAAGTTGTGATAAAAAAATGGAAGTTACTATTCATAGCTTTGGGTTTTTAAATGGGTTTCTATATTTGGAAAGTGGGAAGAAGAGAGAGAGTCAACATTGGGAAACCTTGATCCCAGAATCCCATTTCTACCGTACGGACCCGAACCCTTTTTCATGCGATTTCTTCGCCGTCCGGCCACCACAAGACATGCCATTGGTCATGAAATGATCCTCTCTTCCTCCTCTTTCAATCTATGTAAGTAATTCACATTGGGTAGCCTTGTCTTGAGAGATTCAAAGTGGGATTTCCAGATTTTGCAAATCGGAGGTTTTGCTTCGATCTCTGATTTCCAGCGGTTTCCAGATGGAATTTTTGGGGGGTTTTGGTTGCTGGGGAGATGCTGATCATCGTGCTAACCTTCTTGCAGCTTGAATCGACCAGAGGAGGAAAAATCAAAAGTGAACAGTAACTTGCCGGATTTCTTACTTTTCAGGCCGATTTCCAACCAATTAGTTTGGAATTGGTTGTTGTTGCAGGTATAAATGTTGTCGGGCTTGTTGTAGAGGTCATGTTGACGTAGGTTGCTTCGCCGGATTTGGATGTTGGTGCGACCTTGTGTTCAAGAATTGTTGGCTACCCTTGATTTCATGAAATTTCGATGTTTAGACGTTGTTCAAGAGCGTTAAGATTGGAATTATTGGATATTATAGTCGTTGTTGTGATTTATAATTTGAGTCTGTTATCATTGAAGAATAAAAGAAGTGGGAAATTAATGTTAAATCGGCAAAATATTGGATTTTGAGTAATATAAATCGTAAATTGAAAAAGCTGGGTTTAGGGGATTTACGAGTAAATAGAGATATTAATATTTTGTGGAAATAATCTTCGATATTAAATTATTCCCTTTTTATTATTTATACACTGCCAATTTGTACAGGACGTACTAAGCCCTCGAGTGAGGAGGATCCTGGCAGGCAGCAGGCTTAGTTGCAAGGCTTACCTGTGATGGACTTTATTTTAAGTAAATATTGCATGCAGTATTGAATTTCGATTATGAAATTATTTTGAAGTTTAAATTAATTGGTTTACCATGGCTTCACTGTTTTAGAAGAAAATAGATTTTTGAAAGGTGATGTGATAAGGAGGTTATCATTGTCGAATGAATGCATTACCTGGTCGACAGCACCCTGCAGGTATTAGTCTGATCGGCAGTCCCCTATAGACTATATTCTGGACGGTAGTCCCCTCCGATGAGTCATCTGGCCGGCAGTCCCCTCCAGATGGCATGAGATAGTTAGTCGGCAGAACCTTCTAACTATCTGTGAATAGTCGGCAATCTCCTCTAACCACTGCCTCCTTGATTCAAATCAGTAGTACCCTCCGATGCGTCATCTGGTCGGCAGTCCCTCTAGATGGCATGAGATGACTAGTCGGTAGCACCCTCTAATCATCAAAAGTTTTACACTGAAAGATTGGTTTTAAAGAAGTGGATTTAGATTATTTCTTAAATTCTGCTGTATGCCGGATTTAAAGAAGAAGATATCAGGAAAGCATTCAATTAGTTTTTCCATAATAAATTACTTCATTTTTGTCCACTCACTCTAACGGTTTTAAATGCTTTTCCCTAGGCCTTTCGGTTTTCAATTGCCCAGATTTCAGATGATTTTGCCGAGGTCATGCGTTCAGGAATTCGAGGCATAAGATCCACCACTTCCATTTTGATTGTACGTTATCACTAACCTACCTATGTAAGATATCGACTTAATTTTCGTAGAATTGCTCTGATAACCCAACTTAAATTGAAGGATGCTTTTTACTTGAGGATTTGGTTGTTTTAAGATGAAGTACCTTTCAGAATGTAAAATATACCTGGAATGTAAATATTTGGAATGTATATTTGATTGTGAGATTAGTTTAAGTTTCATGTCCAGGTTTTGTATAAATTTGGGTCGTCAATTTTAAGGGAAGTTCTGCCAAATTTTCTATAAAACTTTACCTAAGGTGGGCCCAGTAGACTCGGTTCGGGTTTCAAGGTGAAATCCGGTTCGGATTCTGTCATTGTGGAACTGGAGATTGGGACATCCATCATTTAGCTACCTAAGGCTTTTGCTTCCTACCTTGTTCAAAACATGCAAGGAGTCTGATTTCCAATGTGAGACGTGCATCCAAAGAAAGAGCCGCATGCTAGCTATCCCATCAGCACTTCTAAGAATGTCATGCCATTTGATTTGATCCACTCAGATGTATGGGGGCCATATCCAGCTACTCCTTCTGGTATGCAATATTTTCTGTTATTTGTGGACGATTGTATAAAAATGTGCTGGGTTTACTTGTTGAAGCAGAAAAGTGAAGTTTGTTCTGTGTTTCAAATCTTCCATACTATGAACCAAACCCAATTCCAGACTCCCATCAAAGTCTTCCGCACAAATAATGGTGGTGAATATGTGAACCATGCCCTCCATCATTACCTAAACAACCATGGCATTATCCACCACACCACATGTCCCCGAAGTCCTCAACAAAATGGTGTGGCAAAATGAAGAAACCAACCTATGCTCCAGGTTGCCCGCTCCATGCTAATCGAAGCCTAATGCCTGAGAATTTATGGGATGATGCCATCCTTAGCACCATTTTATCTCTTAAATCGTCTGCCTACACAAGCTCTTAACGCACCAAATGAGGATGCACACATACGTCCAAAAACACCACTTGAAGCTCTTGGCCAGTTCTTTACCCTACCACCACTCCATACCCTCCCACCCAAGATCTTTGGTTGTGTGGCTTATAGACACATTCCTCGTAATCAGAGAACAAAGTTGGATGCTTTTGTTGAAAAGTGTGTTTTTGTGGGATATGGTTCTACCCAAAATGGATATAAGTGCTACAATCCCTCTACCCAAAAATTGTACGTAATTACCATGGATGTAACATTCTATGAGCAACAAATTTTCTTTGCCCCGAAGACTTCTCTTTAGGGGGAGAGCACATCTAGAGAAGAGCAGCCTTCTTCAATATTGGAAGTACCAGAAATTGTTGTGGAAGAAAGAATTGTTGTACGACAAAGAAATCAAATGGATCCAAAGGAACCAACAACAGAAAATGATGATCACCTAGAAGTGCCAGCAACATGAATTGATGATCAACCTCAATGGACTGAGCAATGAAAGTTGTAATGGAAGCTTTGGAGAAGAATGATACATAGGACCTAGTACCAAAACGTCAAGGAAAGAAAGCAGTGGGGTGCAGGTGGATCTATACCTTGAAGTATGCTGCTGATGGGACACTAGACAAGTACAAAGCAAGGTTAGTTGCTAAAGGCTACACACAAACATATGGTATTGATTATCAGGAAACATTTGCACCGGTAGCTAAGATTAGTACTATCCATGTACTATTGTCTCTAGCTACGAACTTGGATTGACCCCTGAAGCGGTTTGATGTGAAGATTGCATTCTTGCATGGAGATCTAAAAGAGGAAGTATGCATGGATCTACCCCTAGGATTCATTGCACCTTCACAGGAAGGAATGGTTTGCAGATTGAAGAAGTGTCTATAAGGACTCAAGTAATCTCCCAGAGCATGGTTTGGAAGGTTCAAACAATCCATGAAGGCATTTGGCTACAAGCAAAGTTACTCAGATCACACTCTCTTCTTGAAGCGTAGAAAAGATAAGATAACTGCCCTAATTATCTATGTGGATGATATGATTGTGATAGGAGATGATCAGGAAGATGTGAAAAAGTTGGAAGCTTATCTATCATATGAATTTGAGATGAAAGATCTTGGTGGATTGAAGTACTTCCTAGGCATTTAGGTGGCCAGATCAGAAGAATGCATTTTCCTGTCTTAAAGGAAATATGTCTTAGACCTACTCACTGAAACAGGCATGCTAGCTTGGAAACCTGCAGATACACCTATGGAGCAAAATCACAAGTTAGCAGAATATTTTGATTAAGTGCACTTACCAAGAGAGATATCAAAGACTAGTTGGCAGGCTCATCTATCTCTCTCACACTCGTCCTGACATTGCATATGCTTTGAGTGTGGTCAGCCAGTTCATGCATGCTCCATGTGAAGATCACATGAATGTTGTATATCGTATTCTTAGTTATTTGAAGTTAGCTCTAGGCAAAGGAATCATTTTTTTCTAAAAATAAACAATTGGAAGTGGTAGGATACACTAATGCAGATTAGGCTGGATATATCATTGATAGAAGATCAACATCAGGATATTTCACATTTGTGGGAGGTAACCTTGTTACATGGAGAGCAAGAAACTGAAAGTGTTGCCAGATCTAGTATGGAGGTGGAGTACAAAGAAATGGCCCAAGGTGTTTGTGAAATGTTATGGCTACATAACTTACTGAAGGACCCAAACAGGCTATGAATCTCTTTTGTGACAACAAGGTAGCCATAGACATTGCGCATAATCCAGTTCAACATGATAGAACAAAACATGTTGAAGTGGATAGACACTTTACCAAGGAAAATCTGGAATAAGATATTATTGATGTACCTCATGTGAAGAATGGAGATCAACTTACAGATATTCTAACAAAAGCTGTTTCTGGTAAGGTATTCCACAGCTCACTTGACAAGTTGGACATTTGAGATATCTATGCACTAACTTAATGGGGAGTGTTGACATGAGCTGTATCAATTAACTTTATAATGATTTCATTTGTGTATCAATTAACTTTATAATGATTTCATTTGTGTATCAATCAATTAGATTATTTTATATCAATTAGCATTAGTGCTATAGTTGATTTATATTAGGATTGATTACTTTCCTTTGTGTACATGGATGTAATACTATATAAACCTCCTTGAGAGATGAATAGAATTAACACATTATTCCCATATACTCTTTGATAGCTTCTGGACCAGACTTCATTTGGGT
>LYNE01006747.1:5968-22286 GCA_001662545.1 Rosa x damascena | reverse complement strand
AGGGGGAATGAGGAAAAGGTGCATTCCACCATGGCTTCAGTGGTAAAAGGGTGGGGTAGCTGGTGTTGTCATTTCCTAAGCTTAGATTAGTATTATGGTAACTTGCAATTATATTGTTTTAGTTGTATGCAATTCTGAATATACCTGTCCAATGTTTGAGTTTCAATGTTTATCTACATTGGTCTTTTTAGGTGTTTGATCTTGCAAGGAAAGTGGTCTTTGATTCCTTGTAATAACATATGCCCACATGTTTATGTGATGTTTGCTTATGATGAAGATTTTAATGCTGCAATACCCATATATTGCTATCTCCTTCATTTATTAGTTGTCACATGGTAACAAAACCTCCTTTATTTTTATATACTGCAGCCAATCTTTCAAAGGTATCCTCGATCTGAGAAGGAATATCAGTCATTTTCTCTTATATATGATGACAGGTCTTCATATTTGGTAAGCATCTTATTTGGTGGTGATGGCCTTCTATCTGATTCTTTGGTGTTCTGTTTCCTAGCTCAACTAGTCTTTCCCTTAATTTTGTGAATTTTACTATCGTTGCTGAAAATTATTGATAACCTTCCTTGTAATTTCTGTCAAATCTTTTCTGCTTTTTGGTATTTGCTGTATGAATAGTTTGTTATTATTGCTGGTGTTCTTCAATAAACTTTGTTTACTAATTTTGTACACTTTGATGCTAATTCCTTATACCAGATATGCAAGGATAAAGATGAAGCTGAAGTCTGGTTTACTGGTCTAAAAGCATTAATATCACGAGCCTTCAACAGAAGGGGAGAGCAGAAACAAAAAGTGGAGTTACCTCTGAAGCAAATAGTCCAAGATCACACATGCAAAGAAGTTCTCCTTTGAGCTCTCCATTTGGTAATGGTGATAGTTCACAGAAGGTGTTCTATTTTTGTCCCTGTTGTTAATACTGTGTGTAACTGATACAAGTAAATTGTCTTCATGTGACTATTGCAGGATGAAGTGGAACCCTTTCATCCTCATGCTACAGCTGAAAGCCCTCCTAAAGTCCATTTGGAGAAGGCTTTATCAGATGCCATGTTATATGCCCTCCCTCCGAAAGTTCCCTTTCCTTAAGATTCTGCTTCTGGCTCATTTCAGTCTCTGTCATCAGGGGCCTCAGATGGAATGAATGGTCGAACAAACGGTGCAGGGACAGATGCTTTTAGAGTTAGTTTATCAAGTGCAGTTAGCTCATTAAGTAAAGGCTCTTGTCATGATGACGGTGATGCTTTAGGGGATGTTTTCATTTGGGGGGAAGGCGTAGGTAATAGCATTTTAGGTGGTGGATTACATAGAGTTGGTAGTTCTTCTAGTTCTAAGACGGACTCTTTTGTACCTAAAGTCTTGGAATCTGCTGTTATACTTGATGTTCAAAGTATAGCTTGTGGGGGAAGACATGCTGCTTTTGTAACCAAGGAAGGGGAGGTATTTTCTTGGGGTGAAGAATTAGGAGGCAGACTCGGACATGGTGTAGATGCTGATGTCTCCCAACCAAAGGTCATAGAAGGTCTCAAAAATCTTAACGTAGAATTTTTAGCATGTGGGGAGTACCATTCTTATGCAGTAACACTCTCTGGTGACATATACACATGGGGTGGCAGAACTTGTAATTTTGCCCTCCTTGGGCATAGGTTTCAATCGAGTCAATGGGTCCCAAAAAAGTTAAATGGACCTTTAGAGGGAATTCATGTCTCTTCAGTTTCTTGTGGACCATGGCACACAGCCGTTGTGACCTCTGCTGGTCAATTGTTTACTTTTGGTGATGGAACTTTTGGTGTTCTAGGTCATGGGGATCGCAAGAGTATATCAGTTCCAAGGGAAGTTGAGCCCCTTAAAGGCCTCCGTACTGTTTGAGTAGCTTGTGGTGTTTGGCACTCTGCAGCAATAACTGAAGTAATGGTGGGATCATCTAGTTCCAGCAACTGTTCTTCTGGGAAGCTTTTGGTGTTCTTCAGGATTTAATCTTATTCCAGTGAGTTGTTGATAGATGGAATTTGGCTCTGTCCCAATTGATGCTTGGATATGGCGTGAGGTGTTGTAGTAATTAGCCAAGGATTGAAGCTGAAAGTTCTCTTCCTATGTAACGTCAACATCTGCATGTTACCAAGTTTAGATGAATGCTGACTTGAATGCAGTTCAGCTTCGATGGAAAGAAGTTGTTTGCTTAGGTGTTGAATATCAATTGGTTTCAGAACCAACCAAGTAGGAATGACAAGGTAAATTTAATATCTTTTTTTGTTGGTTTTTGTTTTGGTGCAGTGTGGAATTTAGTTTGAATGTGATTTCAATTTGGTGTTGGGTTAAAAGGAATATTGGTTTTGCTTGCTTTAGTCTCATCAAGTTTTACTGGTAATCTACTATGAGCATATGGTATCAGTTTCCTAGGGATCAGTTTGGTCAGAAGTTCTTTCTTGAAGCTTTGTATTGGTGTTTTGTGTTATTTGTCGTATGCTACCCATAAATTGAAGCTCCTACTCTGGACATAGGGAAATTAATAATACATTCTGGAAAATTCATTTAAAGGTGCTAATGCTGTTGGTATTAATCAAATAGGCTGAAGTAGTAGCTGCGGCTGTAGCAGTAAGGGTCATCCTGTACAAAATGATGCCAATGCGGCATAACTATCAATTTCTTGTGTAAGTGACAGTGCACCACCCCTGCTTAATCTTTTGTTATTTTTAAACCATACCCAAAGAGAAATTAGTGGTAGTAGCTACACTATATTGCTTGGATGGTATTAATGCATTAGATTCAAACCAATTTGTGATGAAGTACTATACCATGCAGGATGCTGATCAGCTTTTAGAATTAAAAGGAAGGTTCATTGATGTTGGTAATAAGCTATTCCAATTTGATCTGTAGTAGACATGTTTAGAAATAGTAGTACCACTTACAGTTCTGATTCGTGAGTGAAAAGTTGTAGCTAAAAAGATAAATGCAGAAGACTAGATGCTTTCAGTAACAACCTGGGGGCAGAGTGAATGTATATGCTGGCCTTTCACACAGTTAGTTAATACTACACTTGCAGGAAGTGTTAATTTTCAGGTGACTAAGGAAAGCTTCATGGATCACCTAAGCACCTATATGCATGAATCGTACCTCAAGATTGAGACCCTGTTGATCTTTCAGTTTCAAAAAATATTGCATCAGCAGACTTCTTAAAGTTAGCTCTGCCGCAGGACAAGGCTTCTTCCAACTAGGTAGGTCCTCTACCTATCAATCAACTTTTAAATTCATGTTCTATACGACACTTATTTCTGATGCTTCCCTTGCCTCCTCATCGTTAAAACTAAGACCATACTTTCACAACTCACTTAAAAAGTACACCTTCTATTATGAAATCTTATTAATCTGATTATTCTTGAAAATGATTGATTTAAATGCTGGTTCCCAACCCAGAAATCTTCTTAAAATGGTTAGTATCATTCATTTTAGAGAGGTAAGGCTAGGGATTGGAACTCGTAAATATATTGTTTTCGTTTTCCCTTGATCTCAAATTCTAGAAAGCTGGGTAACGATTTAATAATACCTTCTTAAACTGTATCTAAGTTCTTGTGTTTGAGAAACACTCGAAATCATTATTCCCCTTCTAAAACACAGTTGTGAGAATTTGGTTGTTGCTGTGTTTTTTCTATTTTTTTATTTTTTGCTGTTGTTTTTAGTGTTTGCTAATCACCATATAACTTTTACTTTCCTTTGCATAGAAGTCTGATTGTAATTGGATCAATTCACTTAATTCTCTTTACCTATATCTCTGTTCCGCATAAAAACATTTGAAAATGTTGACATATCCTATCTCTTCTTTACAGCTTGAAGAAACTATGAAATCTGTACTCATCAACAAGATAGCAACTCCAGCTCCAGCATTTTGTGCAGCCGCAATGACTGCTGGTAAATTTGATAATATGATCTTTAAACGGACTCCAGCCTTTTTTTGAACCTACCACTACCACTTTTCTCTTGCTTAGTGCTATATCTTAGACATGCTGTTCCTTTTGCAGGTAACTAATAGTTTGGATCAACTTCAACATTTTGTACAACTACAATTGGAGCAGCCAGTTTTTTACACCTACTATACAACTGATACAGCTAAACCTGTTGTACAACTAGCATTTCTAAACCAACTCCAGTGGCTACTTTTTGAACCTATTTTTTAATACACTTTTGTTAGGTTGACCTTTTTGTATAAAAACTCTTTCACTGTTTCAATAGAATGCAATAATTTTCCTTTTATATTTATCATTATCATTTATTTACAAACCCAACTCCGCAGCAAAGCGCAGGTTTAATTTAAACACATTGGTTTCTAGTCAACTATTGAACTAGTCAAGTCCACTGGGCGTAAACAAAAGCAAAAAGAAAAACGTGCTAGAGGGTATAGTTGATTGATGTTAATTGACATGCAGAGCCAAAAGATCAAGATTAGAGAGAAACACAACCATACATATATCTATCGATTAACTTCCTCCCTTATTAATATTCCGATGATAAAATCCCTCTCTACAATCATACAGTACTAATTACCCAATATGAAACCAATTCTCGCTCCTCTTTACCCTTTCAGCTTGTTTCTCCTCTTCGTCACCCTACTGGTGACCGGAGAGTCCACAACCATCTACTCTCCAACCGATGATATCAACCTGAATTGTGGCTCATCCGGCGACCTGGTCTATGAATCTCAAACTTGGAGTGGAGATATCAACTCAAAGCTTTCCCCTATAGAAGTTGGTAGTGCATCCCAAGTTTTGAAAGCACCACCGTCGTCCTCCACGGGCAGCCAAGTACCGTACACCACAGCACGGCTTTCTCGCTCGGAATTCACTTACCGATTTCCCGTCAGTCCCGGCCAGAAGTTCATTCGCTTATACTTTTACCCAGGCTCATACAACGCTGACTTCGACCGCTCCAAGTCCCTCTTCTCTGTCAAAGCCGGTGGCTATAACTACACCCTTCTAAAAGACTTCAACGCATCTGTCAGTGCGGAAGCCGATTATCTTGAGACGATGCTTAAAGAATTCTGTATTAACATTGAGCCAGAACAACAGATGCTGAACATCACATTCACTCCCAGCAAAGATGGATACGCGTTTATCAACGGGATTGAAATTATGTCCATGCCTGCCTATCTCTACTACACTGCCGCCCAAGGCGATGGGCCTAGTGTTATAGGCACCGAAAACCGGAACCCAGTGGAAAACAACACCGCTATGGAGATGATCTATCGAATCAACGTCGGCGGAAGTCCAGTCTCACCGAATGAAGATACGGGCATGTACCGCACCTGGGATTCAACAGACGAGATCTACTTAAATAATCAAAGTAGAACTTCGAGCATGTTATCACAAAGCAATAATACTCATCTCAAATTTGCAAAAATCCCGAACTACACTGCGCCGGTAGATGTTTACCGAAGCGGCCGGTCAATGGGCCTGAACGGAACCATCAACAAGAGCTACAATCTCACCTGGGGGTTTCCTGTAGATCCACAATTTTATTACCTGGTGAGGCTCCATTTTTGTGAAATTATATTTGAGTTGGAGCAAGATCGTGTGTTTCAGATTTCTATAGCCGACCAACCAGCGGAACAGAAAGCGGACATAATCCAATGGAGTGGAGGAAAAGGGATTCCCGTATATAGAGACTACCTTGTGTTCGTGCCCAGTCTTCCAAACCAGGAGAAAAGTAAAGTTGATATCATTGTTGCACTACGAGCAAATCAAGACGATTCGAAAACCCGATATAATGATGCAATCTTGAATGGGCTCGAAATCTTCAAACTGAATGACACAAACGGCAATCTCGCCGGACCCAATCCTGACCCACCACCGCTGGTGGAGCACCATGCTATCTACACTCCGAGCGATGCTATCACCCTTAGCTGTGGCTCCTTAGGCCAAGAAGTCAATGCCTTCGACAACCGAACTTGGATTGGAGATGTCAACTCAAAATTAGCCCCCAGAGAAGTAGGGGACGCTGGTTACACATCTAATGCCACAAAAGCACCACTTCAGTCATCCTCCCCCAGACAAGTACCATACACCACAGCCCGCATTTCTCACTTCGAATTTACTTATAGATTTCCCATCTCTCCCGGCCAAAAGTTCGTTCGCTTGTATTTCTATCCTGCGTCCTATCCCAACTTCACCCGCTCTGAAGCTCAGTTCTTTGTCACAGCCGGTCGCTATATCCTTCTCAACGACTTCAATGCTTCTCTTATTGCAGATACTGAGGGGGTGCAGACGATATACAAGGAATTCTGTGTGAATATTGACTCAGATCCTACTTTAGATCTCACATTCACTCCTAGCAGGACAAGGTCCAATTCATATGCCTTTATCAATGGAATTGAAATTGTGTCTATGCCCCCTAACCTTTACTACAACGCATCTGAGAGTCACAGGCTTGATTATGTGGGAAACAAAGTAAGCTATCACATTAAGAACAGCACAGCTCTGGAGATGGTCTACCGTATCAACATTGGTGGAAAGCCACTCTCATCCATGGAAGACACTGGCATGTACCGCAGTTGGGGTGATAATGATCACATGTACTTAGATGATTTAAGCAGAGGATTCAGCGTTATACCGAAAAACACGAGTATTCGACTCAAGTTTGAAAGTATACCTGAATACACTGCACCAGCAGAGGTTTACCTCACGGGCCGTTCAATGGGGATGAACAAGAGCAACAATCTCACTTGGGAATTTCCTGTAGATTCAAACATTTCTTACATGGTTAGGCTCCATTTTTGTGAGTTTGAACCTAATAATGCTGACCCTGGCGACCGAATGTTTCAACTCTACATTGCCAACCAAACTGCTGAAAAAGAAGCGGACATAGTGATGTGGGGTGGTGGTAATGGGATTCCAATATACAGAGACTATTATGTGTTCATGTCTGACCCAGGAGGCCAAAAGACAGTAAATCTTTCTATCTCAATGGGAGCGAATCCACAGACTATATATACAGATGCGATCTTGAATGGGCTTGAAATCTTCAAACTATTTGACTCTAATGGCAATAATATCGATCTGAATCGAGACCCACCAACAAAAGCACAAATGCACAAAATTTCAAACAAGTCGACTCCTGTGATTGCCATCGTTGCAGGAGTACTTTCCAGCATACTTGTGTTCTTTGCCCTCGGACTCTTGGTCATCAAGCGAAGATGGAAAGCTAAAGACTCCAACACCAGAGACATGGAGATGAAGTCTACCAAGATTCCTGGATCACCTTTACCATCTTATTTGTGTCGTTACTTTTCACTGGCAGAGATCAAGGCTGCCACCAAAAACTTCAATGATACTTTCATTATTGGAGCTGGAGGATTTGGCAACGTGTACAAAGGATGCATCGACGGTGGAGCCACTCCAGTTGCAATCAAACGACTGAAACCAGAGTCATCCCAGGGTGCACATGAGTTTAAGACAGAAATCGAGATGCTCTCCCAACTCCGTCATCGGCATTTGGTTTCACTCATTGGATATTGTGCTGATAAAGGTGAGATGATCTTGGTGTATGACTACATGGCCCGCGGAACCCTCCGTAACCATCTCTACCACACTGATAACCAATTTCTTCTCTGGGAGCAACGGCTCCATATTTGCATTGGCACAGCTCGAGGGTTGCAATATCTTCATAGTGGTGCAAAGGGCATTATCATTCACCGTGATGTGAAGAGCACAAACATATTATTGGATGACAAATGGGTGGCCAAAGTTTCGGATTTTGGGTTGTCAAAGGGCACGACTAACATGTCCAAAACCCACATAAGCACAGTTGTGAAAGGCAGTTTTGGGTATCTGGACCCGGAATACTACCGTCGACAACGTCTGACTGAGAAATCAGACGTGTACTCACTTGGTGTAGTGTTGTTTGAGGTGTTGTGTGCAAGGCCAGCAGTGATACAGACAGAAGAGCTGAAGCAAGTGAACCTGGCTGAGTGGGCCAAGAGCTGTCATCAGAATGGAGAACTTGATCAAATCATTGATCCAAATTTGAGAGGTAAGATCGGAGCCGAGTGCCTAAATAAGTTCAGCGAGATAGCTATCAGTTGCATGCATGACAATGGAACAGAACGGCCGTCCATGACTGATGTTCTTAGGGGGCTTGAACTTGCGTTGCAGCTTCAGCAGTGTGCAGAAGGGAATATCAACTATACTGAAAGGAATGTTGAAACTGAACCAAGTAGTAGTGAGCAAAGTTGTGCCACCAACAATTCCATTAAATGTATATCAGCAACTATCTTCTCTGAGATTAACAACCCAAGTGGGAGATGATGAGCATCATTTCAAAGAAATGAAAGCAATCTGGACAGAATCATGAACAGGTAAATGTATTGCATCATATATATGTACTGGATTGTAAGGAAAACCAATAGAATGCAATATTTCTTGCAGTACCATTTTCAAATCACATTACACTTCATTCTATATGCTTATGGTATTCCTAGCATTACTTGTCACCAATGTACCATATAACTTATGATGCATTTCTCCATCAAATGCAACAGAAGAGTTGCCCATGATATAAGAAAGTCATCATTTGGAAGGCGAAAAATAATAACACATTTGTTAAAACAAAACTCTTTTTACTGTCAAAATTTCCTACACATTTAGTTCAAATGTCCAAATGGGAAATAATGGGTTATCAGAATTCCTAGTAGAACTCCCATCTATAAATCAGAGGGTGGGGTGGTCTAAACTAACATACCAATGATCATCAAAACTGCTCCAAGTCTGCTCATCAAAATCATCAACTGTTTTGTTGTAGCCGATATATCCTACATAAAAGATAACACAGAATCGGATTATCTTAGTAATACAAACAGAGAACAAACGAATAAACAACACCTCAAATAGCTGACATCAAGTTGTTGCAATTACATTAATGAACCATAAATCTTAGTGAAATATGGGAAACCCCTGAAGAAGATTAATTTCTAACCTAAACAAAGAAGATCAATTTTCTGGTTTTCCGGAATGGTTTTGAAGATTCACCTGCATATCTCTGAAGTGATGATGTCCAATAAAGCTGCAAACTTTGAGCTCCAGAGAACACCACAGCGTTCCTCCAGATACCAATTCCTATAATTCTGCCATTCTCACTTCGGCAAACGAATTTTGGAGTGGGAAACGGCGGCGTTTCGCTGTGAATTGGGGGTTTGGGGTTTTGTGATTTGGGCTGAAATCAGAAGGGGCGTCATGTGAGGGAGACAACTGATGAGGTTATATTGGTACTTTCTCATCACAGACGACCTCCGCAAGAGACATCTTTATTCCTCTTCACATTTTCGCGCTCGATTTGGATACCAATCCGTTTCTATTTAAAACTATAAATAATTATTATGTATTTAGAACTAAAAACAATATTGAAAAAAAAGTCTCAACCAAATACCACCTTGTCGTGATTGGTCTATGTGATAACTACTGGTCTATTTTTTTAGATAGGTTATACAATTTTCTATTTTATAACCTGAACTAGTCAAAATGAAAATATTGGGATAGCCAAGACTTCAGCAATCTTGTTTAATCAAAATCATACTTATTATGACATCTAAATAGACAACACAAATTTAACTCAACACCATAAGGCCTTATCGTGACCAACTACTTGTAGTTGGAGACAAACTTTTCAAAAAAATTAGACAATACGTGAAGAGAGAAGTCTTCCAGCTTTTTAATATAGGGAAATGCCCATACACCCCTAAAATATCATTATACTTCTCATTCACCCCACCAACTTATTTTTATTCCTACTCACACAAAACTTTTTCCTTTTTATCCCAACTATTCTTTTCAACTAATAATTTTTCCATTTTCCTTTACCTACCTTTTCTTCTTTCACCATCCTTTCCTTTTACTATTTTTGTTTCACTATTACTACAGTAAACAATATACCTTTTTTTATTGTGACGGAATGTGGTGGGTCCATATCTTGAAGTTATTTGCTTAGATAGCAATTACAGTTAAAATTTATTCTCTATATTCGAAGGTAAACAGTTATTTTCACAATTTATAATTTCAATCATTTCCAGATTAGATTTACTTGCTATCTGCAATAGAACTAGCAAAAAACTAGCAGAAGATAGAGAAAAGTTGAGAAAGTTAAAGGGTTTTTGTCAATTTACCCCATTTCTAGAGATTTTTTTCCCACTTACCTCATTAAGTTTTTTTAATTCTCTCTTACTCAAAACACTCTAAGGTCTTTCCTAATACCCTATTAAGATTTTTTTTTTAATACCATTTTACCCTTACCCCTTGTTACTTAAAAGAGAGAGAGAGAGAAACCATAGGAGACTTTGCCAGAGCCGGTCACCGGATTCCGGTCGCCGGTTGCCGACCGCCGCCCACAGGAATTTTCTGAAAACCTCTATTGCCCCCTAATCTTATTCCAGTAAGTTGTTGATAGGTGGAATTTGGCTCAGTCTCAGACTCTCAATTGATGCTTGGATATGGCGTGAGGTGCTGTAGTAACTAGCCAAGGATTAAAGCTGAAAGTTCTCTTCCTATGTAACATCAACGTCTGCAAGTTACCAAGTTTAGATGAATGCTGACTTGAATGCAGTTCAGCTTCGATGGAAAGAAGTTGTTTGCTTAGGTGTTGAATATCAATTGGTTTCAGAACCAACCAATGGTAGGAATGACGAGGTAAATTTAATATCTTTTTTTGTTGGTTTTTGTTTTGGTGCAGTGTGGAATTTAGTTTGAATGTGATTTCAATTTGGTGTTGGGTTAAAAGGAATATTGGTTTTGCTTGCTTTAGTCTCATCAAGTTTTACTGGTAATCTACTATGAGCATATGGTATCAGTTTCCTGGGGATCAGTTTGGTCAGAAGTACTTTCTTGAAGCTTTGTATTGGTGTTTTGTGTTATTTGTTGCGTGCTACCCATAAATTGAAGCTCCTACTCTGGTCATAGGGAAATTAATAATACATTCTGGAAAATTCATTTCAAGGTGCTAATGCTGTTGGTATTGATCAAACAGGCTGAAGAAGTAGCTGCGGCGGCAGCAGTAAGGGTCATGCATCCTGTACAAAATGATACTAATGCGGCATAACTATCAATTTCTTGGGTAAGTGACAGTGCACCACCCCTGCTTAATCTTTTGCTATTTTTAAACCATACCCAAAGAGAAATTAGTGGTAGCTACACTATGTTGCTTGGATGGTATTAATGAATTAGATTCAAAACAATTAGTGATGAAGTACTTTTCCATGCAGGATGCTGATCAGCTTTTAGAATTAAAAGGAAGGTTCATTGATATTGGTAATAAGCTATCCCAATTTCATCTGTAGTAGACATGTTTAGAAATAGTAGTAACACTTATAGTTCTGTTTCGTGAGTGAAAAGTTGTAGCTAAAAAGATAAATGCAGAAAACTAGATGCTTTCAGTAACAACTTGGGGGCAGAGTGATTGAATATGCTGGCCTTTCACACAGTTAGTTAATACTACACTTGCAGGAAGTGTTGATTTTCAGGTGACTAAGGAAAGCTTCATGGATCACCTAAGCACCTATATGCATGAATCGTACCTCAAGATTGAGAACCTGTTGATCTTTCAGTTTCAAAAAATATTGCATCAGCAGAATCTCGGCGACTTCATAAAGTTAGCTCTGCCGCAGGACAAGGCTTCTTCCAACGAGGTAGGTACTCTACCTATCAATCAACATTTAAATTCATGTTCTATACGACACTTATTTCTGATGCTTTCCTTGCCTCATCGTTAAAACTAAGACCATACTTTCACAACTCACCTAAAAAGTACACCTTCTATTATGAAATCTTATTAATCTGATTATTAATTCTTGAAAATGCTTGGTTTAAATGCTGGGTCCCAACCCTGAAATCTTCTTAAAATGGTTAGTGTCATTCATTTTAGAGAGGTAGGGCTAGGGATTGGAACGCAAAGGTTTGTAAATATGTTGTTTTCTTTTTCCCATGATCTCAAATTCTAGAAGGCTAGGTAACGATTTAATAATACCTTCTTAAAAAAGTTTTTGTGTTTGAGAAACACTCGAAATCGTTATTCCCCTTCTAAAACAAAGTTGTGACAATTTGGTTGTTGCTATGTTTTTTATTTTTTTTTATTTTTTTTTTGCTATTGTTTTTAGTGTTTGCTAATCACCATATAACTTTTACTTTCTTTTGCATAGAAGTCTGATTGAAATTGGATCAATTCACTTAATCTCTTTACTTATATCTTTGTTCCTCATTTGAAATGCTAACATATCCTATCTCTTCTTTACAGCTTGAAGAAACAATGAAATCTGTACTCATCAACGAGATAGCAACTCCAACTCCAGCATTTTGTGCAGTCGCAATGACTGCTGGTAAAATTGATAATATGATCTTTAAACCGACTCCAGCATTTTTTTGAACCTACCACTACCACTTTTCTCTTGCTTAGTGCTATATCTTAGACGTGCTGTTTCTTTTGCAGGTAACTAATAGTTTGGATCAACTGTACAACTACAATTGGACTAGGCACTTTTTTACACCTGCTGTACAACTGATGCAGCTAAACCTGCTGTACAACTAGCATTTCCAAAACCAACTCCAGTGGCAACTTTTTTAACCTATTTTTTTAATACAGTTCTGTTAGGTTAACCTTTTTGTATAAAAAAATCTCTTTCTATTTCAATAGAATGCAATAATTTTCCTTTTATATTTTATCTTATCATTTATTTACAAACACAATTCCCCAGCAAAGCGTGGCTTTTAATTTCTAGTTTAGTTTAAACACATTGGTTTCTAGTCAGCTATTCAACTAGTGAACTATTCAACTATTCAACTAGTCAAGTCCACTGGGCGTAAACAGAAGCAAAAAGAAAAATGTGCCAGAGGGTATAGTTGATTGATGTTAATTGTGTGCAGAGCCAAAAGATCAAGATTGAAGAGAAACACAAGTACACAACCATACATGTATCTATCGACTAACTTCCTCCCTTGTTAATTTTCCTATGATAAAATCCCTCCCTACAATTCTCCTGCCCGTATAACCTAAAGAACCCAACCAACAATCATATAGACGAACACCTTTTCTACAGTACTAATTACCCAAATATGAAACCAAATCTTTACCCTTTCAGCTTGTTTCTCCTCTTCGTCACCCTACTGGTGACCGGAGAGTCCACAACCATGTACTCTCCAACCGATGTTATCAACCTTGACTGTGGCTCATCCGGCGACACGGTCAGTGACATGTATGGCTCAACCGATTCTCGAACTTGGAATGGAAATATCAACTCGAATCTTTCCCCCATAGAAGTTCGTAGTACATCCCAAATTTTGCGATCACAGCACGATCAAGTACCGTACACCACAGCACGGCTTTCTCACTCAGAATTCACTTACCGGTTTCCGGTCAATCCTGGCCAAAAGTTCATCCGCTTGTATTTCGACACAGGTCCATACAACGACGACTTCGACCGCTCCAAGTCTCTCTTCTCTGTCAAAGCCGGTGGCTACACCCTTCTCAAAGACTTCAACGCTTCTGATTATTATGTGATGATGTGCAAAGAATTCTGTATTAACATTGAGCCAGAACAACAGATGCTGAACATCACATTCACTCCCAGCAAAGATGGATACGCGTTTATCAACGGGATTGAAATTATGTCCATGCCTGCCTCTCTTTACTACACTGTAGCCCAAGGCCATGGGCCTAGTCTTATCGGCACTGAAAAAAGGTACCCTGTGAAAAACAACACCGCTTTGGAGAATATCTACCGAATCAACGTCGGAGGAATCTCGAATGAAGACACCCAGATTTGAATGACGAGAACTACTTGGATGATTCAAGTAGAAGTTTCAGATCGATACTACCCAGATTTGACCCTCAGCTCAAATTTGCAAGAATCCCTAACTACACTGCGCCGGAAGAGGTTTACCGAACTGGCCGGTCAATGGAGAATCTCACCTGGGGGTTTCCTGTAGATCCACAATTTAATTACCTGGTGAGGCTTCATTTTTGTGAGATTGTACCATATTATACGATGGATGGAGATCGTGTGTTTCAGATCTTTATAGACAACCAAACAGCGGAGCAGAAAGCGGACATAATCCAATGGAGTGGAGGAAATGGGATTCCCGTATATAGAGACTACCTTCTGTTCGTGCCCAGTCGTCCAAACAAGAAGAAAGGTAAAGTTGATATCATTGTTGCACTACAAGCAAATTCAAAAACTCGATATAAGAATGCAATCTTGAATGGGCTCGAAATCTTCAAACTGAATGACACAAACGGCAATCTCGCCGGACCCAATCCCGACCCACCACCATCAGAGGGAAAACTGATTCATATGCTTGCTATCCTTGCCAGTGTAGTTTCGGTCTTACTTGTTCTTTCCCTAGTCGGGTTTTTAGTTTTCAGGCGTGGAAGAAAACTCAAGGACTCCAGCTCTAGCCACAGGATGACGAGCATTGGGTCACTTTTACCATCTTATTTGTGTCGTTACTTTTCACTGGCAGAGATCAAAGCCGCCACCAAATACTTCGATGATACTTTCGTTATTGGAGCTGGTGGATTTGGCAACGTATACAAAGGATGCATCGATGGTGGAGGCACTCCAGTTGCAATCAAACGGCTGAAAGCCATGTCATCACAAGGGTCCCGCGAGTTTAGGACGGAAATTGAGATGCTCTCTCGACTCCACCACCGCCATTTGGTGTCTCTTATTGGATTCTGTGCCGATGAAGGTGAGATGATCTTGGTGTATGATTACATGGCACGTGGGACTCTTCGTGACCATCTCCACCACCCTGATAATCCACCTCTTCCATGGGAACATCGGCTTCAAATTTGTATTGGTGCGGCGCAAGGTTTGCACTATCTTCATACAGGTACCAAGGGCACCATCATTCACCGTGACGTAAAGAGCACAAACATATTATTGGATGAGAAATGGGTAGCCAAGGTTTCAGATTTTGGGTTGTCAAGAAAGGGCACAATCACCGTGTCCAAGACCCACATTTGCACGAAGGTGAAGGGTAGTTTTGGATATCTTGACCCGGATTACTATCGACGTCAACAATTAACTGAGAAGTCTGATGTGTACTCCTTCGGTGTAGTGTTGTGCGAGGTATTGTGTGGAAGCACTACAACAAAATTGGGTATTAGTGACCAAATGTTAGTGACCACTTCAATATTGGTCACAAATACTATTGAATTAATGACCAATATTACCAGTTGGTCACTAATACTTTTTGGACCAACTAAATTCATTTACCTGTCTATTGTTCAAACTTTAATGACAAAAAATTTTAATTTTAGTGACCATTCATGTTGGGTCACTGATATTTCTGAACTTCATAATGCATGGTTTCCATTTAGTGACCAAAACTTTTCAGTTGGAGGGATTTTTTATCAGGCGGGTTCTGAAACACGCTTCTCAAAATTCAAAAATCAAAGTCTTTTCCAAGCGCGGCATGCTAAAGTGCTATTTTTAAGTAAAGACCCAAAAAAATTAAAATCCCTAGTTCACACTTCTCAGACCCTCTTATCTTCATCGTCCTCCCTCACTCCTCTGTTCTGTTCGCGAGTCATGGTGGGTCGAGCCCTGAATTCCGACCACCTTGGACAGCCCATACGAGCCAGTGACCGTGTCACTCGACCTCAATTTGCTGGACAGAGATCCCAGAGTTAGCCACCATGTTATGGGCTTCGAGCTGAGCAAATTACGATTCTGTTTCGATATCCTGGATTATAGGTTTGTTTTTGGTAAGCAAGCTTGGAGATTTGATTTTCTGGGTAGACTTTGTTGTAATTTGAGGAAATTTTCTGAATTGAGACTTCATCAGAAAAGGATTTCTAGGGATTTATCTTTTTGTTTAATATTCTGTCCAAGTTTTGCAGTTTGTCCCTCCTCCTTCCCAGAAAGAATCGCAAGGCATTTGGTATCAGAGCTTTGACGGACGCCGGAGCTGCTGCAGCGGTTGATGTTACTCAGCCTTATTCTGTCAAAACCCCCGTTGGTGATAGGCACGTGAGTTCTTTTGTCCCAATTATAGATAGGCACTATTGTTTCATGCATTAGTATAGTTAGTTTACCAGTGCAGTTGTATCGAGTTGTGTATTTTTGGAATCATGGTTGATTTATTTGGCATCTTTACAGATTTTGATTGAGACAGGTCAAATTGGGAGACAAGCCAGTGGTTCTCTTACCGTCATAGATGGAGAAACTGTAAGTTATACATACTCACTACCTCATCCTCCTCCTACCCTTGTACTCTTTTATCTTCACTTACACTAGTTTTCGTTTCTATCATTGCTTCAGTTTGTTTGTTTTTTTTTTTTT